>SJXQ01003488.1:73060-175843 GCA_006408695.1 Aepyceros melampus
CCCAGCCACACAGGTGCACAGTGAGATGATGCAGAAAGTTCCTGGAGGGGGAGGGGAGACACAGGGGAGGGGGGAGGGGGCAGCGGAGAAGGGGAGGGGGAGGAGAGGAAGAGAGAGAGAAGGGAGGTTTATTACATTTTAAAATTTTCTTGAATAAGAAAAATGAAAAGATGCAGGTTAAGGGTAACCTGCTGACGAGATCAATATTTGGAAACATTCACGGAGAGGGGAATAGTATCAAGGCTGCCTCACGCTCTGATAACTGCCTGGTCTTGGACAAACTCAGGACGTCTCTCTTTTGGGAAAATCCTAACAATAAATCATAGGCCAGTTTGTGTAGGGTGAAGTAAAGCAGAAGAGCATTCAGTTCATTTTTCGAAAGCATTTAAAATTCATTGTCTTTCTTTAGAGATGCAGAAAACACCCCCTTCTCTACTTCTTTAGAGAGAAAAACATCTTTATTCCTTTCTTTTCCACATACATCTTACACAATATTGAGTTTTCCTTTAATCCGTTTACCAACCAGTCGTCCAAATCCTGGAAGCCTTTTCCCGTAAAACAACATTCACCAGAGTGTTTTCTGAGGAACACCAAGCCTAGGAGAAAACTGCTTTACGACGAAGCAGAGGCAGTAATTCTGGGAAACTTTGTACGTGACTTCTCACCCACGAAGATGCACAATCCACAGTCAAGTAAGTTAACCTGTCCAACTTAGTCTTACAAGGTATTTCACAAACTTATTTTATGATGCTGCTTAAAACAAAACCAAAACATATTGCTTAGAAAGTCTCCTCATGGTCCAATGGCTAAGACTCCACACTCCCAATGCAGGGGGCCTGCATTCAATCTCTGGTCAGGGAACTAGATCCCACAGGCCCCAACTAAAGATCCCATATGCTGCAACTAAGACTCAACACAGCCAAATAGAAGATAAAACAAACCAAAAAAACTCAAGAAAAACAAAAACAAACAAGAAAACCATTGCTCATATTAACCTCCAGCGAGAAGGCTGCTACAAGAGAAGAATGTTATCAAATAGAATCCTAAGCCCACTGTTAGTGAACAGAGATGTGATGTACCGAAAATGAGTTCAAGAGCTTTTCTTGATATTCCCTCTTTTTTTTTAATTTTAATTAATTTTTATTTTTTAGTTTGTCTTGCTTTACAATACTGTATTTGTTTTGCTATACATTGACATGAATCAGCCACGAGTGTACATGAATTCCCAATCCCGACCCTCACCTCCCCACTCCTGCCCCACACCATCTCTCTGGATTATCCCTGTGCATCAGTTCCAAGCATCCTGCATCCTGCTTTGAACCTAGACTGGTGATTCGTTTCACTTATGATATCATACATGTTACACTGCCACTCTTCCCTGTGTCTTGTTTGCTCTGTCACTACAGATGGGACAGTAGAAGCCTGAAGAAATACGCAACGTTTGGGAAGGCTGGGTGGGGCTGATAGTATCGCAGGGGCCCAAGCACTTTAGTGGCGGTGATCTGCATTTCCAAAGGTCACTAAGTCAGGAGCAGAGCAGAGGGCAGTGTAGAGGCAGGGAGTCCAGGGAGGACCCTGCTGTGTCAAGAGGAGAAAGGAGGAAGGCGCAGGCCAGGACTGATTTGCTGTTTAGTGGATGACGGTTGGTAGAGGCAGCTGAAAGCACAGCAGTGCATCAGGGGGGACTTGGCGTAAATGAAACTCTGTGTGTGGGAAGCATGTAGGTGTTTGTGTGCGTAGCAACAGCCATCGTGTACAAACACATACGGTACCATCACTCCTTGGGAGAACAGTGGTCCCAAACTTGGGGGGTTACAAAGTACCCAGGGTCCCTCCTGCTCTGCCTTGGGGTTCAGACAGAATTCTAAGTGGGTGCCCAGAGTGGATTACATCTCAGCCCAGAACCTCTGAATCAGAATCTTGGGGGCCAGGATGGGGTGCTTTCCTTTTCAAAAGTTCCTCGGGTGATTTGTGTTGATCAGCCTAGTGAGACCCTGTGTGGGGCAGAGGTTCTGTGTATAACCTTGAGACAGGGATCCAGGTGGGGAAGAAGCAGAGGGGGTGACGGAAGGAGACAGCGATGAGCTGGGAGAGCCAGAGCTGGGAAAGGCTCCATTTTGACACAAGTTTTCAAGAATCCAAATTCTTGGATACTTGGGCCTCCAAGTACGCGTTCAATTTCTGGTTTAGAAACCTGGTGTGCATGATATTGTTTACTAAAATTTAGATTTAGGAAAGGAAGTGGGGGAGAGAGACTGCATGCATGTGTGTGTGTGTGTGTGTGTGTGTGCATGCTGGGTTCAAATCTGAGCTGCCCTTGGGATGTTGAGGCTCTTGGGACCATGGGTTTGGGGTCTGGTAGAAATTTCTGAGCTAGAGGCATGGACTGAGTCAACATCTTATAAATCAAAGCTCTGGATATGACTGAAGTCACCCAAGAGCTCTCTATAAACTGTACCTACACAGGATACTTTACAAAAGGAGACATTTCTTCTCATCAAATGGGGCACAGTCCTTCTGATTAAGTCCGGTGATCTGTTCTGGGAGAGAAGGTCGACCTCAAGAAAACTGATCTTGACCTTATGATCTTTGCAAGTTGCCAGTAGCTGATAAAACTTGAAGGACACTATTTTAAGGGTGTTCTACAAGCAGAGATGGGAATACCAGACCACCTTACCTGCCTCCTGAAAAACCTGTATGCAGATAAAGAAGAAACAGAACTGGACATGGAACAACAGACTGGTTCAAAATTGGGAAAGGAGTATGTTGAGGCTATATATTGTCACCCTGGTTATATGACTTATATGTGAGGTACATCATTCAAAATGCTGGGCTGAATGAATCACAAGCTGGAATCAAGATTGCTGGGAGAAATATCAACAACCTCAGATTTGCAGATGATACCACTCTAATGGCAGAAGGCAAAGAGGAACTAAAGAGTCTCTTGATGAAAATGAAAGGAGAGTGAAACAGCTGGCTTAAAACTCAATGTTCAAAAAGTTAAGATCATGGCATCCAGTTCCATTACTTCATGGCAAATACATGGGGGAAAAGTGGAAACTATGGAGATTTTGTTTTCTTGGGCTCTAAAATCACTGCAGATTATAACCACAGACATGAAATTAAAAGATGCTTGCTCCTTGGAATAAAAGCTATGACCAACCTAGACAGTATATTAAAAAACAGAGACAATACTTTGCCAACAAAGGTCTGTATAGTCAAAGCTATGGTTTTTCCAGTAGTCATGTACAGATGTGAGAGTTGGACCATAAAGAAAGCTAAGCGCCGAAGAATTGATGCTTTTTAGTTGTTGTGCTGGAAAAGACTCCTGAGAGTCCCTTGGACTGCAGGGAGATCCAACCAGTCAATCCTAAAGGAAATTAATCCCTGAATATTCATTGGAAGGACCAGTGCTGAAGCTCCAAAACTTTGGTCACCTCATGGGAAGAGCCAACTCATTGGAAAAGATCCTGATGCTGGGAAAGATTGAAGGCAGGAGGAGAAGGGAACAACAGAGGATGAGATGGTTGGATGGCATCACCGACTCAATGGACATGAGTTTGAGCAAACTCCAGGAGATACAGGAGAACAGAGGAGCGTGGCATGCTGCAGTCCATAGGGTCGCAAAGAGACAGATATGACTTAGCAACTTAACAACAACAACTGCAAGCAGAGTGGACAGGACAGGAAGAATGTGGTTGATAAATCAGGACCTAATGACTTAATTACCACATAGAACTAATTACCTACCAACTGGACATGGCCCATTTTGTTGATAACATACATCTTATTGCTATGTTAATAGGGTTAGTTGGGGTATCTTCCTGCTTCACGTCATATCAGTTGTCCTGTGACTTGGCAACCTTTAAAAATTTCTGTGGTTTGTTAGCTTTTGTCAATGTTCCCATAGGTGGGAAAAAACTCTGTGGGCTCTCAATCAAGATGTTCCATTACGCAGGTCACCTGTGCAACCTGTGGAGAAGTCCTGTGTGACGAAATGGGAAGAGGTGGGGAAGGATCTGTCAGCCCCCACAGACACGGGTGAGAATTTATATTTTTATGTGCTTCTGCACTTCTAAATTCAAGTTGGAAAGATGTGCATTAGTAACTGTCACCCATGTAGGCACCTGGTGGGTCCTCAGTTAACAGACTGAATGCAGGACCTGTTGCCGCCGCTATTCTGATAGCTGAGATAACAATGTATTTTGATGGAGTCCCAGAGTGTCTGTGGGCTAACAGGCTCAGATGGGCAAGGAACTGCCAGACTCAGTGTCCTAAGGTGATGAGTCCAACTCTCAGACCTGTGGGCCTGCGACCAGCTGGGGAGGGTGCGGTACAGAACTTCCACCCCCTGCCACCGCCACCACCAACTCCCTGGGGTTCTCTGGGAAACTCACAGAGATTCTAAATGTCTCTGCTAGAAAACACACCTCAAATAAAGGGCGAATGCAAGTGACTTCACTTTCACTTTTATGGGTTGGAGAAGGAAATGGCAACCCGATCCAATGTTCTTGCCTGGAGAATCCCAGGGACGGTGGAGCCTGGTGGGCTGCCGTCTCTGGGGTCGCACAGAGTCGGACATGACTGAAGCAACTTAGCAGCAGCAGCTTCCCTGGTGGCTCAGAAGATAAAGAATCTGCCTGCAATGCAGGAGACCCAGGTTCAATCATTGGGTGGGCAAGATCCCCTGGAGAAGAGAATGGCAACCCACGCCAGTATTCTTGCCTGGAGAATCCCATGGACAGAGGAGCCTGGCAGGCTACAGTCCATGGGGTTGCAAAGAGTTGGACATGACTGAGCAACTGAAACACACACACACATAGATATTACAGCGCTGGGGATCACAGCCTCTTTCCGTTCACCCAAACACAGTGATGCTTTGGGTAAGTAGTGAAACCTTCCTCTCACACAAGGAGCGGGCTCCAGCCTGGGTTATCTTATTTCTCAGGAGCACTTTCTGACTGATTAGTGAGGATCCAAGAAAGGCAAATGTTCTAATGCGTGGTCACATTTTCTCAATAATTTCCCCCATGTCTTGGGGTTCGAGGCTAATTCCAATCAGACTTTAAGACTAATTATAGCCACAGTTACCAATTAAGTGAAAAGAACTGCCGAGCCCTTCCCTTGGGAGCAAGGCTCTGCTGTGTACCCAGAGCTGGCTGAGACACTGGCCAAGCAAGGAGGGACAGCAGAAATGCAGCCGCCAGATCTAAGGGCCCCACGAATTGCCCGACAGCTGATCAGCAAACATCTGTTGAACTTCTCTGTTTGTACCAAGCATTATGCTAGCTGTTAGAGGGATAAAAGGGAAAATAAGATAGGATCGCTGTTCTTGAGAATTTTTAATTAAATCTAAAATAAAAAGATGAAAAAAAAAATCTTATAATCTCGTTGGGCATAGGAGACAGACGTAAATGAAAAGCTGAGGATGAAGTGGAAATAGTGCCAGACGGGGGATTAAAGGGCCTGAGTTTAGCATCCGCTCTGAACAGCTGGTACCCTCATCGGTAAATCAGGGAGCTGGAGCAGATAGCGTGAAGGTCCCTCCTATATCGAGTCATCTTTAGGAAAAGAAGGAAAAATACCCAGAAGTAAATGGTGAGACAACTATGCTGGGCCAGGGGAGGCTTCCCAGAGGAAGCAGGGTCTTGAAGAAGGAGCAGGGTGTTTGCAGGCAGTAAACAAAAGGGGGTCCTCACCTGGCCTAGAGAGCATCCTTCCTTCAGTCCCAGCGTCCCAGGGTCCTGGTCTCTAAGCCTGAGTTGAGAAGGCATGTCTGCACCCCATTCCCATCATGCCTCTGACTTCTGAAATGCTCACCACCATCCTCCCTGCCAGGCTTTCATCACTTCCCACTGAACCTCTGTAGCAGATCAGTGATTCCCCACCTTCTTCTTCCAGCCATATGTAAAAACATTTAAAGCCCACCTCTTTACCCTGCCTGTATGGCCTCACCTGGGTGGATGCTTCCCACCTCCTTGACCTCATCTCTCAGCTTGACCCCCCAGAGTCCCAGTATGCCAGTCACAGGAGAAAACATTCTGTGACTCAAACGGGCTAAGCCTGTCCTCACCCCAGGGCCTGTGCACGTGCTGTTCTCTCACTAAAATGGGTTCTTCTTGAGATCTTCTGAACTCCAGTTCCATCCTCTCAGAGAGACCCTCTCTGGCCCTCTCCGAAAGCAGTCCCTTCTCCAGGGATTTTCAAACCATGTGCCATGGTGATGCCTCTGGAGCTGCCCCTGGGAAGCAAGAGGGAGTAAAAGAGACTCTCAGCCCTCTCTCCTCCCTTTGGCCAGGATGAGCCCTGCTCTGATCTGTTTCCATGTGAAGTTTCATTTGATCTAAACATTTTTGAAAAGCACTAGCCTTGTCCATTCACAAGAGGCCTGTAAAGTCTGTCATTATAGGAACTGTGCTTTAGACAGCAAAGTTCAATGTCCCTTCTATTAGTTTCAAGTCCATGTCTTTGGCAGAAATAGCTAATCAATCTCAACCCTCATTCCTGCTGGTCCTGGAAGGGGCCTCAGACTCTTACTCAGCCGTGCCCTCCAGGCAGCCGATCCTAACTGGTCAGTTGCAGCTAGTCAGAAGAAATGAAATCTAATTACCCTTTCGGCAGCAAGACTCTCACTCATTTGGACTCAGAGTTCAGGGAGCTCAGTTAGATGAGAACACCACCACCCCAGATTCCCACAGCCTGGGAGTTGGTGCTAATAAGACTCGCTGACACAGATGGGCCCTCCAGACCTTTCTAGAGTCTCTCCTTGCAAACTCCACCTGCGGGCGGGAAGGCAGGACCGAGGGGTGTAACGATGACCTCTGTAAACATAAATGCTTGCTCTTGATTCACACATAGTATCTGCTTCCCTGGATGACCAGCCCCACCTGGAGCATGGTCAGGAATCACACCCACAACGTCACCTGGCAAGCTATGGCCTGGCCCCGGTCACTCTTGTCTGCCTGTCCCACCAGCACCTGGCTGGAAGGGGAGAGGGTGGGATCACCACATCGCACCTCCAGTCCCCTTAGCATCCCTACTCTAGACACAGATAAGGCTTAGTGAGGGTGAGACAGAGGAAACAGCTTTCATGTCCAGACGGCCGACTCCTGTCTCAACACCAAGCACAGCTTTTTCACCACCCCCTTCGCTGTCAGCCATCTCTAATTAATGGCTCTCTGGTCGCCAGATACCAGATTCTAGCTTTGTCCCTGATTTAAGTTTCCTGGCTGTTTGACAACTTCTTCCTGCTAGGCTGTCTCTTCTCTGCGTTTCCAAGCTGCCCCTCGATCCAAGGTTGGTCCCCTCTCCCTTGAGGTCCCTCCCTATTTCGTCTTCTCAGGCATGGGGCGCCCCCAGCTCTCCTTGGACCCTGCCTCCTTTCTGGCCACTGCACCCACTCCTCTGATGTGGACCACCTCCAGAACACGACTGAGGCATAGGATTATACGATAGTCTGTGGTATCACACATTATGCAAAGATGTGTCCTAATCCCCAGGGGACATGCATGTTCCAGGTACTTGCTCGGCTGCACACAGATTCCCAGCACTTCCTCCATTATCTTTAACTTTCTGACTTTTTTTCTTTCAAAGTCCTTCTTCCTTAGCAGGGTGATAAACCATCCCAGCTTGTCTGGGAGTTGTTGGGTAGAGGGTGTGTCCCCGGGAAGTCTGAGTTCTCGCCCTAAAGTGAGAAAGACTTGGACGAAGTGGGACACACTGGCCACCCTTCCTACAGGTTCCCTCCTGCCCTGCACCCTAGAACCCGTCAGCGATACTGCACGGACTACAATGAATCCTCGCTTGTGAGTTGCGTGTGTGTGCTAAGTTGCTTCAGTCATGCCCAATTCTTTGGGACCCTGTGGACTGTAGCCCACCAGGCTCCTCTGTCCATGGAATTCTCTAGGCAGGAATACTGCAGTGGGTTGCCATGCCCTCCTCCAGAGGATCATCCTAACCCAGGGGCTGAACATGTGTCTCTTAAGTCTCCTACATTGGCAAGCGGGTTCTTTACCACTAGCGCCACCTGGGACTCCTCACTTGTTAAGTTACAGAAAATCTAATGCCTGAAGCACAGAAACTTGGATCTCTGGATGGGCTGCCATGTTAAGAAATGCCAGACTGGGAGATCATTGTTTTGGGGAAGTTAATTCTCTTGCAACCATGAAATGTCACCGGGAGCACTTATTCTGCAGCCCCCAAATGGTCTGAACCCAGTCCCACCTGGAAGGCTGATAACTAGGGTATTTTTAAGCTGATATTCAGAGTTCTGGCATCAACCCCTGCTCAAGCCACCTCCGAGCAGTGGCTGCAGGTATGTAAGGCGGGTCCATGGGGCCTCCTGTGCGACTGCTGCTTTAGCATACACAGGAGGAGAGAGGAGAACACTCCCTTCAGGGATTGTCAGAGAAGCCTCAGCAAGAACCCCACAGCCATGGACCCTGTGGAGAAATAGCATTGAAATTGCAGCCTCGGGCCAGGCAGTGGAAGTGCTCTTACTAATCCAAGAAGCCATCGCCTAGGAAACCAAGGGACTGGCGAAGGTTCTCGCAGGAATGCAAGGTGGTCTCATACTGTGTGCCCAGGCATTTTTCCCAAATAGCTATTCCTTCCGTGACCAAGTTGCACCCAAAACTTCACTGGAGTAGAATTTCTGCAGCTTTCCAGGGACAGAAATCCATCTGGGCGACATTTTCTGCTCTTGGGAGTAAGCAGTGACGTGTATCCCTGACCTCCGCGGGGCGCCTTGTTGCTATGGCACTGAGAGCACCCCTGTCCTGACCCCCGTCTGTGCCGATGTGCCCTTGTGGGCGTGTGTGTCAGGGAGGTCAGGGAGCAGCCCAAGTCCTCCCTAAGACCCTCCCCCTTCCGCCCCTCTCTGATCTGGAAATCCGTAAAAAGCAAATCAGCAAACAGAAGAAGATTCCCTCCTCCTCTCACAGTGCTCCGTATCCCGGGAAGCTGATGTACACAAACCCTTCCTCTGCTTAGATGAAACGCCTCAGCAGCATTTGGCTCTTGAGAGCGCTTTATAGCTTTGCTCAGACCTGCATGGAATATAAATCACTGCTGAATTATATACCATTGCGTCAGCATCAGCCAGCAGGCAGGTCACATGGGGCTTTACAGCCAAGGTGCCTTCGGGGTTCACTGGGATGAGCTGGGGCGGGGGGGGGGGGGACAGGCTCTGAGGGAGAAACGCTGCAGGGGATGGGCCCTGAGTTAGGAAAGAACCAGCCATCATTCTCCACCCTGCAGCTGCTCTGGGCAGAGTCGCTGCACGAATGCCACCACACCCCCGGGGCAAGCAGCGTCTGGATCCCCACGGCTGTGTCTGCACGCTGCAAGGCTGGTCTCCATCCAGGCATGATGGTGCCACAGGCATCCACATCCCCAGCTAGAGGGACGAAAGGGACTGGCTGGTTCAGCTGGGTTGCCATTGGCTGTAAAGAAAAGTTTCTACATTCCTATAATATGACTTGGAGCTTCATCCCTTGTTTTTTCCATATTTCCAGGGTGGCCACCAAATCTGGAAACATAGGAGTCATGGACTGAATCGTATCCTCATAAATTATTGAAGGCTTAATCCCTCAATATTTCAGAATGTGACTGTATTTGGAGATAGGGCTGTTGAAGAGCTAATTAAGTTAAAATGAGGCTCTTAGGGTGGGTCATAAGCCAATGTGGGGCTTCCAAGGCGGGACCAGTAGTAAAGAATCCTCCTGCCAGTGCAGGAGCTGTAGGAGACGGGGTTTGATCCCTGGGTCGGGAAGCTGACCTAGAGAAGGAAACGGCAACCCACTCCAGTCTTCTGGCCTGGGAAATCCCAGTCTACAGGGTCAAAAGAGTTGGACGCAACTGAGCACCAGCACCAGGTGTAAGCCAGTGTGGCTGGAGTCTTTGTAAGAAGAGATTAGGACATACAAGGAGACACGAGACAGCCGCATGCACAAAGCAAAGACCGCAGGAAGAGCAGCAAGAGCGGCAAGAGGGAGGCCGTCACAGGGCTAGGCGGGAGGCCTCGGAGACCTTGATCTTGCACTTCCAGCTCCCAGAATTGTGTGAAAATGAATTTCTCTTGTTTAAGCTACCCAGTGTGTGTGTGTGTGTGTGTGTGTGTGTGTGTGTGTGTGTGTTTGGTGGCACGTGTGATCTGATACAACATGCCTGCTAAATCGCTTCAGTGGTGTCCGACTCTTCACGACCCTGTGGACTCTAGCCATCAGGCTCCTCTGTCTCTGATACAACAGGTAAATATATAATAATTGGTTTATTAACAGAACATCTACTATATACGGTAAAATAAGACTATGTTACCAGACTTGGGCTTCCCTTGTAGCTCAGTCGGTAAAGAATCTGCCTACAGTGCAGGAGACCTGGGTTCAATCTCTGGGTCGGGGAGATCCTCTGGAGAAGGAAATGGCAACCCACTCCAGTATCCTTGCCTGGAAAATCTCATGGACAGAGGAGCCTGGTGGGCTGTAGTCCATGGGGTTGCAAAGAGTTGGGCATGACTGAGTGACTAACACTTACTTACTTACTTACCAGGCTTGACGGCCACCCGGTAGCTAAAACAGGTGTCTAAACCCAGCCATGCAAAATGATAGCTGCTGGGCATCAGGTGGATTCTTCTCCATCTCATCTCCCTCATCTAGGCATTGACTTATTCTTCTGGGTGTATGTTAGATTTGACCACCAGTTCACTGGTGACCTCTACACCCAAGACAGAGCCTTTTCTTTCTTGGGAAGAGAGTGTCAGTGGGGTCAAATGTCAGGATGGGAACTGACTAAGGTCAGAGCACCACTGTCCTGTCTCCTAGACTGGACTCTTGCCATTTCCACCCTCTGACCAGTCTGCACAGTCCTAGCAGATGTCCTGGCCCTTTTCCTTCATGGCCCAATCTAAGTCCCGAATCTCCCAAGAAGTCTTCTCTGAGTATGCCTGGCATGCGACAGTCCACATTTTTTTTCAGAATCCTTGAAACATCTTCGGTCTGGAACAGGCAATCCGACAATTAGCTATAGGAACCTTCTCTTGTTCCCTGTTTTAGTTTCTGTTCAGCTACACTGTAACTTCCTCCAGAGCTGGCATGGCAGCGTCTCCTTTTGTATTACACACAGTTCTGTGCAGTTAATCCATATCACTGGAGGAAACAGCTATGGAACTTTTAAGTGAAAATATGGATTTGGAAAGACAGAAGGGAATAAAAGAGATACCACGGCTGGCCCTCCCACTCTCCTTCTCCTAAATCATCTTGTGGATGGTGAAGTAAGTGTGTGTGTGTGTGTGTGTGTGCGCACGTGTGCATGCCCACACACGTCTGTGCCTACCTACTTTGTGTTTCAATGGGTACCTTGGATTTCAGGAAGCATTTTTGTTTCTATAGAAATTCAGCATCAGAATAATACCCTCTCTGCAGGAGTATTTTGCAGAGCCATAATAATAAATGTGGAAAAGCTTAGAGAAGTTAAAATTGCTTTCTATAGGTAAGGTATAATATTAGAAAGGGAAAACTTTAAGTGAGGGTGTAGAAAAATTGTTCTGAAGGACAAGAAAATTTGTGCTCACCGCTTTTCATCTCCATCACCCGCTCCATTCTCTCCCGGCCCCGTTGAAGGGCAAGTGCCAAACCGGGAAGCACTTGTTCTCAGCAGAGACCAGACAAAGTGCTCACTCACGACCCTTAGTTCTGTGCACTTTGTTGGAACTCAAACCATGGGATCTGGAAGATCTCAGGATACAGTCCTGAGACCCATCTTGGTAAGAGAACTTATCTTGGGGATCAGAGCCATTTCAGATCCACCAGGGGTTACATCATGACATTGGTGGGTTTGCAGTGAAGATTGTGCTCAACCAGGAGGGGTAAAAGGAAGCAGCCCTCAGAGAAGGGCTGGAAATCGCTAGGTGACATGAGGTGGGAAGATTTTATGAGTGCTATAGAAGCTCTGACCCTGGTTTCTCTGGAAGGCAAAGGCAGCATTTATAGCTATCCCATTTGCTAAATTATAAAATTCATTTATTAAACACCTATTGCCTAAGGGATTGAGAGAGCTATATCTTGCTGTTTTTAGTCTACACAGAAAAATTTTCCTTCTTTCTTCTTTTTTTAAAAAAATTTTTTTTTTATTTATTTGGCTGTGCCAGGACTTAGTTGCAGCATGTGAGATCTAGTTCCCCAACCATGGATTGAACCTGGGTCCCCTGCACTGGGAGCATGGGGTCTTAGCCACTGGACCACCAGGGAAGTGCCCCCTTCTTTCTTCTTTGTTAAAACATCACCACCATTCTTTCTCCCAAGGAAGCCATCTGTGATCAAAATGATTAAATTCAGGCAGATGCATTTGACTCAAGCCAAGCCTCGCCTCAGTTTTTGTATCTTCTGTACCTCTTGAAGTTGCTGTGAAGTTACATATATTTATGCAAATCATATATGTACAAATCCTATAAATTATATAATTCATATAGTAATTCAAAATTAAATAATCTGAAGGTTCCAAGGTATAAGGAACAGAAATACCTGGTTTTGTTGTAAAGCCTCAAACTATTTGATTGTGGAAACACCCAAGAACTATTCATCACAATGGCTTCCATTGGTCCCCTTAAAAAACAGCATCCCCCATGAGAAGCAACCACTGGCCCACTCCACTCTTGCCCACTGGCCTTGGATATTCCACGCCTCAAGGAGTGAAAAGTTGGGAAGATCTGAGTCTGGTGGTCTGTGGTGAGCTGTGAGCTTTCCAAATAGGACAGGAAAGAGAGTTCTAGAGGGGAAATGAAGCAAGAGTACAGCATCACCTTTTTCTCAATGTGAATCTTTGCAGCTTCCTATCCATCTGGGCCTTGGTTCAGAGCTGAAAGTTAGTGGATCCAACTGGCTTCTTAACTAGACTGAGAGTGGCGTCCACAGCTGTGCAGAAAGGAACATTCTCAAGCTGTGAATAGTGAGCTTCCAAGCGGAAGGCCACTTAGAACATGCCATCTTCCCGCTCCTGCTTCTCTTTCCTCTTCTTTTCTTTCTAAGCCAATGCCTTCTGGTGGACAACAATGGTCCACAGAGCAAACTTTGAGAACCTCTAGAGCAGACGGCAATCTTGTCCTGGGTTTCTGGCTGGGGACAATGCTTGAAGGCATACAAAGCCTCCTGCAAGCAATCTCTGATACTATACTTCTCTGGTCACTGTACCAGTCATCTTCCTAATTAGATACAAGAGAAAGCCTCATCTCCACACTGCCATCCCGCCTCACCACCCCCCTCCCACCCCCCAGGCCAGCATGAAGCCCAGTAAAACTGATCTTTCTTTATGTTTGAGTCACTGTCTTGGTCATCATGAGACTCTCCTGGCCCACCCAGAGGTCCCCCAGGGTCAGCCCTCACCAGCTTCCTGGGAGGAGACCTGCTACCGACCAGGATATAGCTTCGTGGAAAGACAACGCCATCAAGAATCAGAAACCCCAGGTTCTGGTTCCATTCTTTCCCAAGAAGTGGATTAAATCACCTCATTTCTCTTGGCTATGATCTCTTTGAACACAGAATACAGGGGGTAGACCAGATCTCTAAGATTCTTCTGATTAAGTGATCCTGTGACTCTAGGTATTGGGACAAAAAGGTACCATTCTCTTTGAATTGTTCTAGGACTTGCTGTCACTTATTTTGTCAGATATGAGCCACCTGGAGAGGAGATGCTGGTTCTCACTTCCTGACATGCACAGAAGGGCTGGTGAATGAAACCATTAGATGTCATTATTTGCCATCAGTGTGCGTATGAGGCTAAGATTCGAAACGGAGAAGGATAGGGACCCAGCTGTTTAAGTGTCTGGAAGAAATTGGCTCTCTGGCTTCTGCCCTATCTGATTCAAGCCAATGCCATGATCATTAGTAGAAGAAGAGAGAGGCTTGGGGTGGTAGCCAGAAGATCAGGAGAGCCTGCCACCTGGTTTGGTTTATGTTTCCACACGCACGGCACATCTGCCAGCTTGGCTTGGCCCTCCCTTGAGATGAAAACCTGTACCCAAGTGATGTGGGCATGCCGTCACCCCATCACTGGGTCACTGAACACATATATAGCTTTATATGAATCAAACACTTATGTGTACTATTTATAATATGATAGGCTTCCCTGGTAGCTCAACCAGGTAAAGAATCTGCCTGCAATGCAGAGACCCCAGTTCAATTCCTGGGTCAGGAAGATCCCCTGGAGAAGGGATAGGCTACCTATTCCAGTACTCTTGGGCTGCCCTGGTGGCTTGGTTGGTAAAGAATCTGCCTGCAATGTGGGAGACCTGGGTTTGATTCCTGGATTGGGAAGACCCCTGGAGAAGGGAACAGCTACCCACTCCAGTATTCGAGCCTGGAGAATTCCATACAGTCAATGTGGTTCACAAAGAGCTGAACACGGCTGAGCAACTTTCACTTTTCACTTTCACATAATATGATAGGCATTGATATAAAAGCTTTAGAAATGGTAGTTCTTTGAATCCTCAAAGCAAAATCTTTGAGGTTTAGAAAGGGAAAGTAAGACACAGAGAAGTTAAGTAAATTGCCCCAGATCACACAGCTGCTACGTACTGGAGCCAGGATTCGAATTCATGCTTTTGACACTTGTTTCCTNCGACCAGGATATAGCTTCGTGGAAAGACAACGCCATCAAGAATCAGAAACCCCAGGTTCTGGTTCCATTCTTTCCCAAGAAGTGGATTAAATCACCTCATTTCTCTTGGCTATGATCTCTTTGAACACAGAATACAGGGGGTAGACCAGATCTCTAAGATTCTTCTGATTAAGTGATCCTGTGACTCTAGGTATTGGGACAAAAAGGTACCATTCTCTTTGAATTGTTCTAGGACTTGCTGTCACTTATTTTGTCAGATATGAGCCACCTGGAGAGGAGATGCTGGTTCTCACTTCCTGACATGCACAGAAGGGCTGGTGAATGAAACCATTAGATGTCATTATTTGCCATCAGTGTGCGTATGAGGCTAAGATTCGAAACGGAGAAGGATAGGGACCCAGCTGTTTAAGTGTCTGGAAGAAATTGGCTCTCTGGCTTCTGCCCTATCTGATTCAAGCCAATGCCATGATCATTAGTAGAAGAAGAGAGAGGCTTGGGGTGGTAGCCAGAAGATCAGGAGAGCCTGCCACCTGGTTTGGTTTATGTTTCCACACGCACGGCACATCTGCCAGCTTGGCTTGGCCCTCCCTTGAGATGAAAACCTGTACCCAAGTGATGTGGGCATGCCGTCACCCCATCACTGGGTCACTGAACACATATATAGCTTTATATGAATCAAACACTTATGTGTACTATTTATAATATGATAGGCTTCCCTGGTAGCTCAACCAGGTAAAGAATCTGCCTGCAATGCAGAGACCCCAGTTCAATTCCTGGGTCAGGAAGATCCCCTGGAGAAGGGATAGGCTACCTATTCCAGTACTCTTGGGCTGCCCTGGTGGCTTGGTTGGTAAAGAATCTGCCTGCAATGTGGGAGACCTGGGTTTGATTCCTGGATTGGGAAGATCCCCTGGAGAAGGGAACAGCTACCCACTCCAGTATTCGAGCCTGGAGAATTCCATACAGTCAATGTGGTTCACAAAGAGCTGAACACGGCTGAGCAACTTTCACTTTTCACTTTCACATAATATGATAGGCATTGATATAAAAGCTTTAGAAATGGTAGTTCTTTGATCCTCAAAGCAAAATCTTTGAGGTTTAGAAAGGGAAAGTAAGACACAGAGAAGTTAAGTAAATTGCCCCAGATCACACAGCTGCTACGTACTGGAGCCAGGATTCGAATTCATGCTTTTGACACTTGTTTCCTATCATTCCAGCTCTTTCATGTGCATAGGTATTGTCTCTGGAGCTGGACTGTAAGCAATGTAAGCAGAGAAGCTCTTCTCTTCCCCAACAGGACCCTATGCATGGTGATGTTTAAGTAAGATTTATCTACTAGATGGTAAGATTGGGAGAAGAGGGCCTATCGTTATCAAAATGGCCATAAGGAGGTTCTGGGTGACCCTCAGACTCATGGCTTAGTTAATAAAAATCTCATGGCTGATTTCTCCAGATAATTAGGAAAACCAATCACAGTCCACAGATAACTTCACTCTGGTCTATGTTGGGTCGAAGGGTGACTTCCTTTAGAGGGATGTGAGTTATCCATGAGGATCAAGATGTTTTGGTTGAGAAAGGAAAGGAATCAAGATCTAGAACATCAGCTCTCTTTCAATAAGACTTTTGGTAGCTTCCCAGGAGGCCAGAAACCAGACCCAGTGGGCAGAGTCACCTGGTGGTCAGAAGCCCCAGAGGAGCTCAGTGGAGCCCGCCCATCAGCAGGCTTCTCCCCGCAGTGCTGCTGCTTGTGAGTGAGCCTGTGCCTAGCAACCCTTTCAGCGCTTGTGTCTGGGAGACTTGGGGAACAGTCCTTATTTACCCCTCTTCAATTTCTGAGTTCAAACTCTGATGAGAATAAAGTCCCAGAAAGAAGATAGAGAGAACAGAAGATATCAGCTTTTTCACTGTTAAGGCAAGTATGGTGACTGGCTTGGCTCCTGGCCACCATCAAGCTCAGTAATACTTTCCCCCACTAGGCTGACATTTTAGGATAGTTCCCCTAGGGAATGTTTGGTTCTGCAGAGAGATACACTCACCCAGAAGTGACTCACACTGGTGGGCCAGAAAAAGAAAGAAAAATAGGCCTCCAATGTGGCTCCTGATGCTGGCCTGGGTGGTGGGCCTTGATCCTGGGAATGCTGGCCACGAAAGAGGCCAAGCAAAAGCAGACAACCCAGATGCTGCTGGGCCCAGGAGCTCAGCCTCCTCTGGCAACCTCACCAATCAGAAGTCAGTCACCTCTTCTCCTTTAGAAAGCAGGGCCTTAACAGGTAGAGTTGAAGGGATTTCACTGGTTGTCCAGTGGTTAAAACTCTGGCTCTCAATGCAGGGGGTCCAGGCTCCATCCCTGGTCAGGGAACTAGATTCCACATGTCAGAACTAAGAGTCTGCATGTCACAACTAAAGACTTCACATGCCATAACTAAGACCCAGCATGGCCAAATAAATCAATAAACACTCTCTCTCTCTCTCTCTCTCTATATATATATATATATATATATATAAAATATATATTTTAAAGGTAGAGTTGGTATTCTTCGAAACAGAGGAGAGAAGTTTCCTACTTTACGGGCCCGGATGGGAATGCTGAGATAAAGAGAGAATGCCATCCCACCACTGTTGGCTGTACTAACTCAAAGACCCTAGGAATCTGTGACCCAGAGGCTTCTGGGAAATGTGATTTCAGTTGAAAATGTTAAGAGCTAAATGGGAGAGGATATTTTAATTTATTATTTAGAATAAATTGTAGCCCATGAGGGTGGTAGAATCTTTAAGGTATTCCTGGGTTTTGTTGGCAGGGGTTGGGGGGTAGCTGTGGTAGGAAGGACACAGCTACCAGATTCCTTCCTCCCCAGGGCCAAAATTATGGGTTCAAATAACATATTAAATTTAGATTTAACTTGACACAAAGCTGTTTAAGCATTTTTTTTTAAACGATGAAAGGGATTTTTTTTTTTTTTTTGCTTCATTCACAATAGAGTTTAGTTACACAGAGATATATAAGAACGGAAATGTATTAATGACATGTGAAATCCTAAACCAGAATGAATAAATAAAGACTTGATGGACTGCTCCTGAAGAGTGGCCAACTCCAAGCCTAGGAGCAGTTTCATTTGAAAATGGACATGAAAAGCCCTTGAAGGGGCGAGTTCAATGAATTCCTCTCGCAGCCTCAATCTTGAGCCTCTCTGTGAGGCTGCCCTTGAGTCCCTAGGAGAGAAAGGCTCCCTTTCTCTGGGCACCCACAGTCCCCACTGATCACTCTGCTTGGGTGGCCCTTGAGGTCTCTACCCATCTTCCTCCTGTCCTACCCAAAGGGACATCTATCTGTCCCTTGCAAGTGGGGGAGAGGAGGACCCCTCTGGCCTCCAGACACTAATGAAAGCTGGTGGGTGAGCCTGTGTCTGCCTTCTGCTTCACTTCTTATGCTTCCTTCTTCATCCCAGGTGGCCTCACCCGGTACCCTTTTCTTTTCTCCCACATGTTCCAGGAACAGAGAAGAAAGAGGGGGTATTGATCTGAAGACTTTAAGGCTCCACCATTTACTTAATTGCATGGCTCTACATGGAAGAACAGACTGGTTCCAAATAGGAAAAGGAGTCCGTCAAGGCTGTATATTGTCACCCTGCTTATTTAACTTATATGCAGAGTACATCATGAGAAACGCTGGGCTGGGTGAAGCACAAGCTGGAATCAAGATTGCCGGGAGAAATATCAATCACCTCAGATATGCAGATGACACCACCCTTATGGCAGAAAGTGAGGAGGAGCTAAAAAGCCTCTTGTTGAAAGTGAAAGAGGAGAGTGAAAAAGTTGGCTTAAAGCTCAACATTCAGAAAACTAAGATCATGGCATCTGGTCCCATCACTTCATGGGAAATAGATGGGCAAACAGTGGAAACAGTGTCAGACTTTATTTTTTGGGCTCCAAAATCACTGCAGATGGTGACTGCAGCCATGAAATTAAAAGACGCTTACTCCTCGGAAGGAAAATGATGACCAACCTAGATAGCATATTAAAAAGCAGAGATATTACTTTGCCAACAAAGGTCCGTCTAGTCAAGGCTATGGTTTTTCCAGTAGTCAGGTATGGATGTGAGAGTTGGACTGTGAAGAAAGCTGAGTGCCGAAGAATTGATGTTTTGAACTGTGGTGCTGGAGAAGACTCTTGAGAGTCCCTTGGACTACAAGGAGATCCAACCAGTACATCTTCAAGGAGATCAGTCCTGGGTGTTCACTGGAAGGACTGATGCTGAGGCTGAAACTTTGGCCACTTCATGAGAAGAGTTGACTCATTGGAAAAGACTTTGATGCTGGGAGGGATTGGGGACAGGAGGAGAAGGGGACGGCAGAAGATGAGATGGCTGGACGGCATTACTGACTCAAAGGACATGAGTTTGAGTGAACTCTGGGAGTTGGTGATGGACAGGGAGGCCTGGCGTGCTGCGATTCATGGGGTCACAACGAGTTGGACACAACTGAGCGACTGAACTGAACTGACTGACTGAAACTTGTTTCTTAGATCTCTGGGTGAAGTTCATTATGTACAAAATCAGCGTAGTAATGCCGACCTTAAGGACTGCCAGAAAGAAGAAAGGTAAATAACGTTTGGGCAGCATCTGCCATTGACACAGCATTGATGCTTCAACAACCGAGCTCTTCCCTTCCTCACTGCCTCTTCCACCTGTTCTCTTGGGGTGGTGTATTGAAGGTCAAATGGGAACTTCCCCTCCCTTTGGAGCTCTGTGAACTAAAAATTGTCACCTGACTGACAATGAACTGGTAGCTCAGAGAGTAAAGAATCTGCCTGCAAAGCTGGAGACTGTGGTTTGACCCCTGGGTTGGGAAGATCCCCTGGAGGAAGAAATGTCTAACCACTCCAGGATTATTGCCTGGGGAATCTCACGGACAGAGGGGCCTGGCAGGCTACAGTCCATGGGGTTGCAAAGAGTCAGACACGACTGAGCAACTTTCACTTTCATTTTGGGTGACCAGCAACTTCCTTTCTCAAGAATGGTAGATAGGTAGATCAAAGAGGTCCTCATTCTCCTTATTGCTGAAATGACACATAATTCTCTTGTTTTTAATATTTTGCATTGTAACGTTGTCAGTCTTGAAAAGGGAAATGGCTCATTTATCAGACTAACTGGTCTAGGTGTCTGCTCTCCTCTAAGATCGTGGTCAACTCTCAGGCAGGCAGGAGTTTTATTTTACTTTTTATCCTCCAAAGCATCATATGTTTTATCCTTAAGTACTTAGCAGGTACTTAAGGGGTTTTTTATTTAATGAATTATGAACATTGGGCAGATTCCAATGGTTCACTAAGGTGGGGAATGGGCTCTCCTCTCTCACAACCACGTCTTGGACATCCCTGATGCTCTGATGGCTCCTATAGATGGGGTGAGGGTATTTTCCAAACCCCAAATCAAGACACATGGTATGAGACATGATGTGATAAGAGCAAAGCATATTTGAAATCAGGAGACTTCCAGAGCATCAGGGAGAGGAACGCTCTACATAGGCACTCATTCTCTAATTATTTTTCTGTTTGTTTGTTTAGTCGCTCCATTGTATCTGACTCTTCTGTGACCCCATGGACTGTGGCCCGCCAGGCTCCTGTGTCCATGGGATTTCCCATGCAAGGATACCGGAGTGGGTTGCCATGTTCTTCTCCAGGGGATCCTTCTGAGCCAGGGACTGAACCCATACCTCCTGTGTCTTGTGTACTGCAGGTGGCTTCTTTACCCCGAGCCACAAGTATTTTATACCTGGAGACAAAAAGTGAGTCATTCCCCTCTGTCCCCAAAGCCCTAGTTCTGTTAGATGAAGAAGCAGGTCCAGTAAAGCAGAGCTGACTGATACCTCTGGGTCTGTCTTCACAAACCTTGTCCAGTATCATGCTTTTAGGTCTCCCGAGAATCACTCCCCTACCAGCACCTCCTAGACCTTCAAGGCCATCACCAGCAGATCGTGGGACAATGTAGACAGCAACTGGTTTGGGCTTGCTAAGCTCCTCCCCACCTCTACCCACAGGGGTCATCATTCACAGTGAGGTGAAGGGTGGTGGAGGGGGCTCAGCCCTGGGCCCAAGGCGTGCCTGACTTTGCACTGTCTGGGCTGCCTGGCCCTGCCCCCAGCTCTCTGCTCTGGGCTGCTTCTCCAGATCACCCCTCTGGTCCCCAGAGGAGCTGGGTTCTACTGTGCACACACCCCAGCTCACCTGTTGGTGATGTCCTCTCAGCCTACCTCAGGGTGCCCCTGTGTCTGGTCTGGGACATTTTCCCTGCGTCTGGTACCCTGAGAAATCCTGCACATGTGTGCGTACATGCTAATTTGCCTCAGTCATGTCCAACTCTTTGCGACCCCATGGACTGTAGCCCAGCAGGCTCCTCTGTCCATGGGATTCTCCAGGCAAGAATACTGGAGTGGGTTGCCATTCCTTTCTACAGGGGATCTTCCTGACCCAGGGATCAAACCCACTCTACTCTCTATCAATAGTATAGAAAATAAACTTCCTTAAAATAAGACCTATGTTTACTCAATTTTTAAAGCACTGTGTATGCTCACGAAATATTTTTTGAAGTGAGTCAGAATTTGTTGTGGAAATATGTCAAATATGGCTTAATATTTGTCTGATTACATTGTGATTCTTGGTGTGGTGTGCATGCGTGCTCAGTCATGTCTAACTCTTTGGGACCCTAGGGACTGTATAGCCCACCAGGCTCCTCTGTCCATGGGATTCTCCAGGCAAGAATATTGGAGTGGGTTGCCATAGCTTCCTCCAGGGGATCTTCCTGACCCAGGAAGATCGAACCCATGTCTCTTATGCCTCTTGCATGGCAGGCAGGTTCTTTATCACTAGCGCCCCCTGGGAAGCCCTCCAACCCTGTACACACTGTGCATCATAGACACCCAAGCAGTAAGGGCGACAGGAGCCTCTCGAGGGTGGAATCCCCTCCCCCCTTCCCTAGGTGTGGCTATTTCTAATGCCACCTTTCCGGGTCCTCATTCTCCTCTCTGCACCCAGGACTGGAGAGAGGCCATTCATCACGTCCACCAGGACCTCCCTCGTCACTGTTTCTGGGGAGCAGCTTTTAAGGCTGACAGGAGGGGTCTGTGCATTTACTCCAGGAATGAGCATTTTTTCTTTGATTGATGACTGATTTCAAGAGGCAGGAGCTTGGCAGTTAAGTTCCCTTTCTCTGAGCATGCACACCTCTGTAAGAACATCCACAAAGAACCACAGGGAGGGAGGCTTTTGAGGCTGCTTTAGAAATTACCTCAGTTTCCATGGCAATCAAGTTTTGTGGGGTTGCCACCACCTTCTGGGTCTTTCTGCTCCCACTGGAAAGGCTATTGGAGAAATCTCTTATTTCTCAACAGCAATTCCAGGAGAGAGATGGTTTTCCAGCTTACCTGAACCACCCCTGCCCCGACTCTTCTTGGCTGCCCTTCCCAACCCATTCTTGCTGATGGCCCATTGTCTGGAAGCAAGAGACCCCGGTTTGGGGCAGTCCTGTTAGTATTTCTAACCCAGGAAAGACAGGCTGTCAGGATCCCAGCCTGAGTCTGGACTATATCTGTTCATGTCTGTGTTGGTGGAGGCATGACAGCCAGGTAGGCACCAGAGCTGTGGAGAAATCACTCATCCTGAGTGGGACCCCAAATCGTCCACCTAGACTCAGCCTAGATGCTATACCAAAACCACCCTTTACCATCTGTAGTAATCTAACCCTGGCATTCCATTCCTTAAACCTTGACACTTTTGGGTCTGCCCTGCCCATGCAAGGGGTTGGACTGCATTATAGGAACTTCCCAAGAGATCCATCAGTTCTTCCTTGATGGCTCAGCAGGTAAAGAATCTGCCTGCAATGCAGGAGACACTCAAGAGACATGGGTTTGATCCTTGGGTAGGGAAGATCCCTTGAAGGAGGGAGGGCACGGCAACCCACTCCAATATTCATGCCTGGAGAACCCCATGGACAGAGGAGCCTAGTGGGCTACAGTATATGGGATTGCAAAGAGTCAGACACAACTGAAGTGACTTAGCATGCACACATGGGAGATCCATCGACTCTTCCATTTAAAGCATCAACAGACAGCCTGAGTGCTAAGGCTTTTTCAATCCTGCTGTTTCCATTGATCTGGGATGTTATCAATATTCTCACCCAATCTTATTCAAAGACCTGCATAGAAATATAAAGGTCTTACACCAAGGTTCCAAGTCTAATAAATTCCGACCTTACCTCCCCGGTCTGAGACCCTGTCAGTTTTGGAAGATGCTCCTTTCCCTGTTGGCAGTAGGCAATACACTCCGTCGCGTCTTATTAGCTGCCTGTGTCGGCAATGTTTGGAGAGG
Organism: Aepyceros melampus; assembly: GCA_006408695.1. Lineage (NCBI taxonomy): Eukaryota > Metazoa > Chordata > Mammalia > Artiodactyla > Bovidae > Aepyceros > Aepyceros melampus. The sequence goes on from SJXQ01003488.1 coordinate 96,029, forward strand.
GAGCTTTTGATGTGAGGGAAGGGGGACCACTTGTTCTGCATGACTATCCAGTCATCAAAGGGCAAGGGGTGATTTTCAGCCCAGCAGACTTGGCCTCAGTTAGGGAGGAGGGCAGCTGCATGCAGAACAGACAGGAGACCTGAGTTTTCAAGTTCTCTGGGAGCATCTGTAGCAAAAGGCTGTGGTGTCCTGGGATCAGGGAGCCTGGGTATGGGGTGATGCTGGAGGCGGAGATGGCTCGGGGGCCTGCGACATGAGCAGCTGTGTGCTGGCTTTAATATTCTGTTGTTGCTATCTTGAAATTCTTAATAATGTTTTAATAAGGGAACCACAAAGAAGGCTGAGCGCTGAAGAATTGATGCTTTTGAACTGTGGTGTTGGAGAAGACTCTTGAGAGTCCCTTGGACTGCAAGGAGATCCAACCAGTCCATTCTAAAGGAAATCAGTCCTGAATATCATTGGAGGGACTGATGCTGAAGCTGAAACTCCAACACTTCGGCCACGTGATGTGAAGAACTGACTCACTGGAAAAGACCCTGATGCTGGGAAAGATTGAAGGTGGGAGGAGAAGGGGATGACAAAGGATGAGATGGTTGGATGGCATCACCGACTCGATGGACATGAGTTTGAGCAAGCTCTGAGAGATGGTGAAGGACAGGGAAGCCTGGTGTGCTGCAGTCCATGGGGTTACAAAGAGTCGGACACGACTGAACGACTGAACAATGAACAACAAAGGAGTCCAATTTTTCATTTCACCCTGGTCCTCACAAATTATGGAGCTGGTCCCGGTTGGAGGGGAAAGATGTTACCAGGTATGTGGCAATGCAGCACCTTCAGGGGGTACATGACAGTCCTCCTACCCTAACCTGGCCATCCCAGGCACAAACATCAGCCCTCACTCACTGGAACTAGGCATGGCCGGCTGAAGAAGCCCCAGCTGCAGGGACCCTCAAAGGAAGCCAGACCACTGATAAATGTCACACAATATCCAGTGATTGCCCAGGGGAGAAGCCCACAGCAATCTATGAAATAGACAGAGGGTAAGGCAGAATCAATCAAGCCCAGGCCATGGCCTCCAAGGCCCTACACCATCCACCCAGTTTTGGGCGTATCTCCATCTCACTCTGCTCCTGGCACAATCCTCTCCCCTTGCTCAACTTTTTCAGACCCAAGAAGCTCATCCCTATCCCAGGATGTCCTCTACACCTGCTGTATGTTCTTGCAGGGACTAATCTTTCCTGAGTCTTCCCATGATTCAGCAGTCTCCCTTCACTCACATTTCTGTTCACCATAACCATCCCAAGTGGCCTTCATCCCCACTCAATGGCCCTTTACCTACAATGATGGCCCCCCAGGACTCTCCCTCTCCCTCCCAGCTTAATTTTTCTCCATTGTTCTCACCCTCTGATATCAGATCATGTGTTTACTTTATGGGACTTGCTTCTTGTCTGTTTCTCTAGCTAGAATGAAAGCTTCATGAGGACTTGATCCTATTTCCTACCACAGCCCAAGGGCTTAACCAGTGTCTGTCCTTTTCATTATAGGGGACTGGAATGCAGAAGTAGGAAGTCAAGAAACACCTGGAGTAAAAGGCAAACTTGGCCTTGGAATGCGGAATGAAGCAGGGCAAACAATAATAGAGTTTTGCCAAGAAAATGCACTGGTCATAGCAAACACCCTCTTCCAACAACACAAGAGAAGACTCTACACATGGACATCACCAGATGGTCAACACTGAAATCAGATTGATTATATTCTTTGCAGCCAAAGATGGAGACGTTCTATACAGTCAACAAAAACAAGACCAGGAGCTGACTGTGGCTCAGATCATGAACTCCTTATTACCAAATTCAGACTGAAATTGAAGAAAGTAGGGAAAACCGCTAGACCATTCAGGTCTGACCTAAATCAACCCCTTATGATTATACAGTGGAAGTGAGAAATAGATTTAAGGGCCTAGATCTGACAGATAGAGTGCCTGATGAACTATGGAATGATGTTCATGACATTGTACAGGAGACAGGGATCAAGACCATCCCCATGGGAAAAAAAATGCAAAAAAGCAAAATGGCTGTCAGGGGAAGCCTTACAAATAGCTGTGAAAAGAAGAGAGGTGAAAAGCAAAGGAGAAAAGGAAAGATACAAGCATCTGAATGCAGAGTTCCAGAGAATAGCAAGAAGAGATAAGAAAGCCTTCCTCAGTGATCAATGCAAAGAAATCGAGGAAAAGAACAGAATGGGAAAGATGAGAGATCTCTTCAAGAAAATTAGAGACACCAAGGGAACATTTCATGCAAAGATGGGCTCGATAAAGGACAGAAATGGTCTGGACCTAACAGAAGCAGAAGATATTAAGAACAGGTGGCAAGAATACACAGAAAAACTGTACAAAAAAGATCTTCACGACCCAGATAATCACAATGGTGTGATCACTCACCTAGAGCCAGACATCTTGGAATGTGAAGTTAAGTGGGCCTTAGCATCACTACAAACAAAGCTAGTGGAGGTGATGGAATTCCAGTTGAGCTGTTTCAAATCCTGAAAGATGATGCTGTGAAAATGCTGCACTCACTATGCCAGCAAATTTGGAAAACTCAGCAGTGGCCACAGGGACTAGAAAAGGTCAGTTTTCATTCCAATTCCAAAGAAAGGCAATGCCAAAGAATGCTCAAACTACCACACAATTGCACTCATCTCACATGCTAGTAAAGTAATGCTCAAAATTCTCCAAGCCAGGCTTCAGCAATATGTGAACCGTGAAATTCCTGATATTCAAGCTGGCTTTAGAAAAAGCAGAGGAACCAGAGATCAAATTGCCAACATCTGCTGGATCATGGAAAAAGCAAGAGAGTTCCAGAAAAACATCTATTTCTGCTTTATTGACTATGCCAAAGCCTTTGACTGTGTGGATCACAATCAACTGTGGAAAATTCTGAAAGAGATGGGAATACCAGACCACCTGACCTGCCTCTTGAGAAATCTGTACGCAGGTCAGGAAGCAACAGTTAGAACTGGACATGGAACAACAGACTGGTTCCAAATAGGAAAAGGAGTATGTCAAGGCTGTATATTGTCACCCTGCTTATTTAACTAAAGTTTCAGCTAAAGCTGAAACTCTAGTACTTTGGGCACCTGATGCGAAGAGTTGACTCATTGGAAAAGACTCTGATGCTGGGAGGGATTGGGGGCAGGAGGAGAAGGGGACGACAGAGGATGAGATGGCTGGATGGCATCACTGACTCGATGGACGTGAGTCTGAGTGAACTCCGGGAGTTGGTGATGGACAGGGAGGCCTGGCGTGCTGCGATTCATGGGGTCGCAAAGAGTCAGACACGACTGAGCGACTGAGCAACTGAACTGACTGGCACATAGTACAGGCAATCAATATTGAATGAATGCATGAGGAGGGTGGTGATTAGCCAGAGAAATAATATCTGTTCAACAATTTCGTCTTCACCACCCTGTGGTGTGTGTGTCATGCTGTTGGTGGTGGTATTGGTGACATGGGGCTGCTTAAAGCAAAGCACCCCTGAAGGTAATTGTTTTTTTAAAAAGGAGCATCTCAGTTGTAAAAAATAATAAGGTCTAGAAATTTATTGAGAACAATGGCACCTTTTTATACCAGTTAACTCTATGGTATTCACAACTATGCTTCAAATGGGTACTATTATTAGCCTTCAATGAGAAAATTGAAGCAATGCATGGATTAGTGTCTGCCCTGGATGATGTGTAGTGGTATGGCTGTGTTGAGTGCTTGATGGGCAGGTGACAGGCCATTCTGGCAAGGCCTCCACTGACCAGATTAGGGTTTATAGAGCCAGCACTGCTTACCATTCTCCTCCAAAGTGCAAATCTGTAACGAGGAGGTCCCACTGGGTGGTAAGGGCGCACGTGCTTTGAGGTCTATTTCAACTCTTAAGGCAAAAATGAAGCCCCAGCCACACTGTCCTGGCCACTGGTTCTACATCAGGCAAGCGTGCATGTTATTTCCTAATCTTCCTGACAAGGTGCCTCCTTCCCCCAAAGGTCTTTGTTTTGAATGCAATCATCAAATGCTAAAACATATTCAAATATGCACCTTCCAAAGGGCAAGATAAATCCCAGGATATGAAGTAGTCTGTGAATTTCTGCTGAGGACTGTGAGAGAAAGGCTTTAAGACAAAAAGTCAAGAGAAGAGTTATGATGTTGTAGTGAAATCTCACCTGAAGTTATAGAGGCCTTTCAGCAAGGTAGGCAGATGGGCTTTATGCCCTTGTTGGTCATGACGGACTCTAGGCTCTCTTCTGCTTATTAGAAGGGAATTCACTTGGGGTACGTGTGTAATGTTCACTACCACTTTAGTACCATTTACACAGAAGAGCAACAGCTATCGTTTGCTGAGGGTTTCTTATAAGCTTGCATCGTGTTAAGTCATTGGCTTATTGATTGTATCCTCTCTCCCCAGAATAGTATCTAACTTACGTGGTCACGCGTCTCTTAACCACGAGTCATGAACGCTGAGACACAGTTCCTATTGAACTTAGAGAAACTCAGTCCTAGCCACATTTCCGAGCAGTGCTGGCGCTTGGGAGGACAGTAGGGAGAGGCTGATGGGGAAGCTTTGATGTTGTCCTACCTCACAGCATCCCTAAAACCCCTCCACTTATTGCCTGGAAGACACAGTCACCCAGTCAAGACACCCATACCTTGGGCTCTGCATTTTAGGCTTGTGTGTGTGCTTAGTCACTCAGTCATGTCTGACTGTTTGTGACCTGCATGGACTGCAGCCCGCCAGGCTCCTCTGTCCATGGAGATTCTCCAGGCCAAGAATACTGGAGTGGGTTGCCATGCCCTCCTCCAGGGGATCTTCCCAACCCAGGGATTGAACCTGAGTCTCCCACATGCAGGTGGATTGTTTACCATCTGAGTCACCAGGGGAGCCCAAGAATGCTGGAATGCCTATTCCTTCTCCAGGGGATCTTCTCAACCCAGGAATAGAATTGGGGTCTCCTGCATTGCAGGCATATTCTTTACGAGCTGAGCTACCAGGGAAGTTTTCAGAACTGTTGGACCTTTATCAAGGTCTTTTTCTATCAACAGAGGGGTATCTGGGGGTTTAACATACAACTGCTCTCTGGTGGGCTTGGTAGAGGGGTGTCACTGAGCATCACTGGCTTGCAGATGACTGCAGTCACTCCAAGTGGATAGCTTGAGCTTCTCTGGGAGCATCCTCTTTGCTCTCCAGACTGACTGGGGAGTTAGACAAGCGTACTGATCACAGATGGGAAGAAAAGGAGCTTTAAAGACTTCCTCTTCCCATGAGAAATTGTGCCCTCAATTCTGGCCACCGTCTCCTCCACACGCCCCTTTGTGCTTTGAGAAGGGAGGAATAGAAAGGGAATGGAGCCAGATTCTGAGAGTTACATCTGCTTAGAAGTACAGAATCAGAGCGATGCCACTGTGGGCAGACATGTATGGCGCAGGGGGTCATGGGGATGTCCCACACGGGAAGCTGGAAGCAGAGAGAGCAGGATGGGCTACAAGGAGCCAGGCTGGCATCCCCAACTGAGCCCTGGTTCCATTTCTGCCACCAGACACCCATGTCTCAGCCTTTTCATTCTAGGCTTGTAAGTTTTCAGAACTGCTGGACCTTTATCAAGGTCCTTGTGACCTAGGACAGCCGACATAACTCCTCTTATCTTGAAATACAAGAAGGTCGAACTGGATGGTCTCTAAGGCCCCCTTCCATTTCTAACTTTCTAGGAGTCCAAATTAAAGACAGAAAGTTCTTTCTGAGGTCATGTATAATTCATACCCTCCATCCAAAAGGAATTTGAGACAGACTCCAGGACTGTTCAAATAAAGATAAAAGGAGAATAAGAAACCCCATGGAAAAGGAGAAGGTCAGACCAGGAACAGAAGATAGACAGGCTAATTTCTTGAAGGACTTCTGGCTCTAATCAAGAAAAAACAAAACACTTTCTCTGTTGTACAGAATTCCCTCCTTTGATACATGCATTTGACAGATATTGGAGGCTGCAGACACTTTTCAGACCCAGGGGGTACCTTGAAGAACAAGGCAGATAAGCTTTTGGGGCTCATGGAACTGATGTCTATGTTGTTGGTGGTGGTGGGGAGTTGGGCAATGTTAAAAAAATGCTGCAGACACCCAATATCCAGGTCTTGATTTACCATTCTCCAACAGAAGGAACCAGGCTCCTTGGAGAAATGGCCAGTTCCAAGATGAGGGCAGGAAATAACACTAGATAAGCTTGGAGCACCTTGAAGTGCCCAAAACTAATGAAATGCTCACAAAAAGCAAAATCAAAAGGCTACATTGATGAGTATACCAAAGGGCACAGGGGCCAACCAAGAGAGCTCCCAGTGGCCAAAACTGGGACAGCTGGACAACAAAGTAAACAGTGCTGAACTATGATTCAAACTATAAAATCCACATTCATGAGTCCACATTGAAATGAGTAAATAATTTAAAGAATCTGCCTGCAAAGAAGGAGACCCAGGTTCAATCCCTGGGTCATGAAGATCCCCTGGAGAAGGGAATGGCAGCCCACTCCAGTATTCTTGCCTGGAGAATCCCATGGACAGAGGAGCCTGGCAGGCTGAAGTTCATAGGGTGGCAAAGAGCCAGACACGACTGAGTGACTAACGCTTTTACTTTCAATAAACAGGGAAGAAGAGATGCATCTCCCATGCAGAAGAATTCCAAATTGTTTATGTAGCTATTCCACCTAAAGGCGGAGAAACAGCCCCCAACTCTTTAGGTGTGGACTGTGCCTACTGACTTCCTTCCAAAGACGGCAGCATGGAAACAGAGAAAGCAGAAGAGTAACTTTACATTGGAGAAGTCTGACACATACTCCTTACTCCAGGGGATGAAGGGCAGTCTCAACCATCGTAGATCATGGGGATAGCACGTTCCCTTGAATGACATGATGAAAATGGCACCTTACCTGTGTGATCTTCTTCTCCAAACCCATAACCCAGTCTAATCACTAGAAGAAAACCATCTAAGATCCAACAGAGGAGCATCCCACACTATGCATGACCAGTATTCCTCAAGTACTCAACTGGCAAGGTCATTAAGAACAAGGGAAGTCTGAGAAACAGTCATAGTCAAGAGGAGCCCAATGAGATATGGCAGCATAATGGGAATTTCTGGAAGGGACTCAGAAACAGAAAAAGGGCATCAGGTAACAACTGAAAAAGGAATAAAAACAACTAACTACGGACATTAATGAATAACAACGTACCAACATTTGTTAACTGTAATAACAGGGAAAACTGTGTTCAAGGGCAAAGGGGAATATGTAAGTTCTCTGTACTATTTCCTCAATTTTTTTGTAAACCTAAACTGTTCTAAAAAAGAAAGTATTTAAAAAAAAAAGAATCTGAAGGTCAGAGATGGAAGGAGTCACAGACTCTCTCTCTGCTCCTGGCTTTGCACAAGCAAGCTTCCATGAATCTTACAACTGCAGGAAGTGAATTTTGCCAACAGTATCATGATCTTGGAGGAGGAGCCTGGTCTCAGATGAGACCCCCGCTTGGGTGGATACTTGGACTGTAGACTGGGGAGACCTCAAGCAGAGAATCCAGGCAGTTAAGCCTACCTGGAATTCTGATTCAGGGAAACTGTGCAGGATAACAAGGGTTGCTGCTAAAAAGAAAAAAAAAAAAAAGGCAACCCAAACCAAAATGCAGTGGCAATAGAGTAGTGGGCGTGCTGTAGAAAATTAAGTAAACTGTAGAGAGGGACTGGGCAGCTTTGTAAACTGGATGGTTGTGGCAGCCCTCTCTGAAGGGGTGGCTCTTCATTTGGGATCTCAATCCTAAGGGGAGCCGGTCATGAGGCACTGGTGGGGAAAGCGCTGTGGGCAGAGATCGGGCAGCTCCAGGACCTTGTGGTGAAACTGTGAGATCCAGGAGAGAGGCAGGTGCTGTGGCCAGGGTATGTGAGCTTGGGGGAAGGGACAGGATGGGAGTGGAGGGAGGGAGAAAGAGCCAGATTAAAGGGGTCTCCACCATGGACTGAAGGCTGTGTGCTCCCCAATTCGCACGGTGAAACACTAACCCCAAAGATGATGGTACTAAGTGGAGGGGCCTTTGGGAAGTGATTAGGTCACAGGGATGGGACCCTTGTGAATGGCATTAGTGACCTTTCAAAAGAGGCCCCAGGAGCTCTCTTGACCCTGCCGTCATATAAGAACACACAAGAAGGTACTATCTATGACGTCTATGAATCAGAAAGCAGGTTTTCCCCAGATACTGGATCTGCCAGAGCTCCCTGCCATCATACAAGAACACACAAGGAGGTTACCATCTATGACGTCTATAAGCCAGAAAGAAGGTTCTCCCCAGACACTGGACCTGCCAGTGCCTTGATCTTGGACTTCCTAGCCTCCAGAAGAGCAAGAAACAAATCTCTGCTCTTTAAAAGTCACCCAGTCTCTGGGATTTTGTAATATGAGCCCAAGCTAACTGAGATAGCCTCGGAAGAAGGGTAAGGAATTTGGATTTTAAGTTCAACAGTAAGCTTTTGGCACCCTAGTAGTAGATGAGTGAACATCTGATTTATAGTTTCAAAAATATGATGCCAACTGCTCTGTGAAGGACTGATTGCCGGGTACCAGTCTACACAGGAGGTTGCAGCGTCAAACTTGATGAAAGCTCATGGTAAAGGACGGTGTCTTCCAGAGTGTGGGAGGACGTGGGAGAGGAGTGCTGAGGGGTGGGGCACGGGCTTTGGACGTTCCCACCCATCTGTAGACCTGTGTCCATGGGGCGGCTGTAGATGCGCCCAGTGAGTCAGGTGCGAGTGCTCCTCGTAGTCATCTACCCCTCGCCAGGCTGTCCTTCCCCCGTGCCATCCTGTCCCTGTACATCTGAATCCCACTGGTGATTCAACCAGACACTCGTTTCTGGCAGTTGCACCAAACGCTGCTGTGCCAGTCTGAGCTCGATTCTCCCCAGAACCTTGCCAAAGGGGAAACTGGATCCCATCCACCACCCCCGGCCTCCTGGCCCTACAGAGCTGCTGTACTTAACTAATTGCCTCCTCCGGGTTGAGCGTTAATTAAACATTTTGTTGCTAGTCATCTCCTGAGGTGCAGGGTGCCCTGTCTTTATGCCTGGAAAAAGTTAAATCCTGGAAAAGAGAAGCACCTAGTGTGGGCCACCCCTATTCATGTGAGAACAGATAAGAGACTGGATAGGACCTCTTATCTGGGTCCCAGCTGGGTCATCTAAAGTCAGCTGCAATTCCGTCTTTGGACTCTTCACTTTCAATTCACCTTTTCTGCTCTTACTGACCCTTTCTTTCCACTGCTCACCACATGACCCCCACACCCACACTTGACCAGCTTGGGAGGCCTTTGGTGGTCGGTCGGGTCCCCAATAGCTGTTCTCACTGGCCGTCCAATCAAACCCCTTGGGCACTAGTCTGTGCTCAGCTACAGACTGAGCCAATCTGGGTGGTCTGTCTAGTCAAGGCTATGGTTTATCCAGTGGTCATGTATGGATGTGAGAGTTGGACTAGAAAGAAAGCTGAGTGCCGAAGAATTGATGCTTTTGAACTGTGGTATTGGAGTAGACTCTTGAGAGTCCCTTGGACTGCAAGGAGATCCAACCAGTCCATCCTAAAGGAGATCAGTCCTGAGTGTTCATTGGAAGGACTGATGTTGAAGCTGAAACTCCAATACTTTGGCCACCTGATGCGAAGAGCTGACTCATTTGAAAAGACCCTGATGCTGGGAGAGATTGAAGGCAGGAGAAGGAGATGACAGAGGATGAGATGGTTGGATGGCATCACTGACTCAACAGACATGAGTTTGACTAAACTCTGGGAGTTGGTGATGGACAGGGAGGCCTGGCGTGCTGTGGTCCATGGGGTCGCAGAGTTAGACACGACTGAGCGACTGAACTGAACTGAATCTGGGTGAGAGCTAAAGCCATGGGACATTTTGGTCACAAATGTCTGAGGGACAGCTTTGCCATGTCGTAAGGTGGCTGTCAGAGAGAGCTGACTCTTCAAGCCTTCTAGGGTCACCCCTAGAAGAGGAACTCCTGGAGGACAGGCACCAGTCCAGTTCTGGTTCCGGGAGTAGTTGGTGCTGAAATGTCTTTTCATAACACACAGGGTCTTCTCGACAAGGCTTTGTCTCTGGGCAGACACTTCACCTCCCAGCAACTCTGTGCTGAGCAGGGACAGGGAAGCACAGCTGCTGCTCTGAGTCTGCTCCCTGCCAGGCTCTGAACTAAACCAGGCTCCTGGGGTCAGCAGGCAGCAGCTGCTCAGGCATCAGGACCACCACCCTCCTCCCACTCCCCTCACCATGACTGTGTCTGGCTTCCTCGGCATGCATGCCTACTAAGTCTCAGTCGTGTCCGACTCTTTTTAATCCTATGGACTGTAGCCTGCCAGACTCCTCTGTCCAAGGGGATTCTCTAGACAAGAATACTGGAGTGGGTTGCCGTGCCCTCCTCCAGGGGATCATTCCAACCCAGGGATCGAACACATGCCTCTTACGTCTCCTGTGTTGGCAGGGGGGTTCTTTACCACCAGTGCCACCTGGGAAGGCCTCCTTGGACAGGGCACTCATTTGAAAAGGGAAGCTCCCACCTAGAGCTTCAATTTCCCCTAAAGACCAGGGATCAAGGGGTATCAGCTCTTAGTGGCTCTGTCCTTCTTTCTCGCCTCTTGGGGCCAGTCTGCAGGTCATCATGAGATGTGTGGACACCTCTCCCCTCCCCAGCATCTTGTTACCTGTGGACATAGGTAACAAAGCTCCAGGGTGGATGAGACGGCTCTGCGCCTATAATAGGACAATGCTGAGACGGCTCTGCGCCTATAATAGGACAATGCTGAGACGGCTCTGCGCCTATAATAGGACAATGCTCCCATCATCACTAAGCAGCTCTCGGGACAGCAGCTTCTGGATGTTGCCATTTTATCATGAACTGTGGCTTTTCCATTGAAAAGGCCAGCAGGGAGTCCATGTGCGAGGAAAGCCAGTTTAGTGGAACCCTTGGTGATCAGGGCTCGGATGGGCCTCCAGGATAATAATCCATGCCCTGTGACAGCACCACCTGTCTGATGCGGCCTAAGAGCTGCAGAGGCAGTCATAAAATAGGACGGGGAAGCTGGGAAGGAAGATAAGTTCTGAGAGGCCTTCCTGACTGGTTCATCCCCAGAACCATGACAGTTCAGAGCTGGAGGACTTTTAAAGTCACCGGTTCCCCCAGCTCTCCCCGCACCTTCCCAGTTACTGCACATTAGGGTCACCTCAAGCATTTGGCTTGGATGAGTCTGGGCGAGGCTGCAGCATCAGTACTTTAAAAAGCCCTGCAGGCGATTTGACTGTGCAGTGATTACAAACCACTAACCGTGCTTCCCTGGTGGCACGGTGGTAAAGAATCTGCCTGTGGACGCAGGGAACACAGGTTGGATCCCTGATCCGGGAACATGCCACATGTCTCGGAGCAACTGAGCCCCTGCACCACAACTACTGAGCCTGTGCTCTTAGGGCCTGGGAGCTGCAGCCACTGAGCCTGAGGGCCCTGGAGTCAGAGCTCCACCATAGGAGAAGCCAGCGCAGTGAGAAGCCCAGGCACTGCAACTAGCGAGCAGCCCCTGCTCTCCGCAACTAGAGAGAAGCCCAAGCAGCGATGCAGGCCCAGCACAGCTGAAAGTAAATTAAAAAAAAAAAATAGAACCACTAACCAGGAGGAAGGGGGTCAACACCATCACTCACTCCCCTGTGGGGAGGGGTCTCGGGTCCCCAGTCCAGCCTGAGGGCTTTCACCTGGCATCTCAGAGCCCTAGGCTTCTGGTGGTGCCCCAACAAATGGGGGGTGGGAGGGGCAGGGCCCCAGGTACCCTCCTGTCTCCCACCCAGGTCCCAGGTGAGTGGGGAGTGTCCTGGGGTATGGTGTGACTTGCGAAGATCAGCCGGCCCACACTGTTTGTGGCTGGAAACTGTCAGAGCTGGAAGGCTCAGCACCTGGTGGGATGTGAGGATGGCTGGCTTGGACGGATGGGGAGGGAGCAGCATGCGGGAGGTGGGAGCACCTGGGAAGAGCGGAGATGAAAGAGCATCAGCTTCCTGACTCCAGGATTCCTGCTCTGCCTGAGGCCTGTTTGCTCAGCTTTTCTAGGATTCCTGGGAGGCCTCTCTAGAGCCTTCGAAAAGCCCCGTTTTACTGGAGTCCGTCTTTGTAGAACCACAAGAGCCTTAGAGAGAACACGTGCTGCAAACAGAGGCACTCCGCTTTGATCTTTTCACGTTTCGGGGTCCACGGAAGATTTTTGACTGGAAGGTGGAAACAAAAAAGATTCCGCGCTGCTAAAACTAAGCACAGACATCCCAGGCCTAGTGTGACCCTTGCTTCAGTGAGGAGGACTCCGGGGCACAGGAAAGATGGTGGCTGGTTTGGGGGGGGTCCTGTCTCAGCGGGGGATGGAAGGAAGGATGAGGGAGCCACCCATGCCTCTCCCTTCCCTGGCCTCTGCCTCAGTCCGGTTGGGACCCACAGGGGAGGTGGTGCTGGGCAGGGATGGCTGACTCTTGGTGACAGAGAATTTGAGAACTGGGACGTCTGTTCTTCAGGGGGATAAGGATAATCAGTCCAGCGCCAAGTTGAACCCAACAATTCTCCTCCTTCTCTCCCAACCCACAGCTCACTAGCCCCCAGATCTCTCTGTCCTCCCAGGACAGCCGCCTCCAATCTCCAGAAGGACAGCCCACCTCCCCACCTCCTGGGGCTGATCAGAGATCCCAAGTCAGGCAGTTCACGTGGTGTCTGCCATCTAACTAACACTGGCTTCAGTGCACGGGACTCATTATTGCTGTTGTTCAGTTGCTCAGTCGTGTCCGACTCTCTGAGACCCCGTGGACTGCAGCACGCCAGGTTTCCCTGTCCTTCACCATCTCCTGGAGTTGCTCAGACTCACGTCCATTAAGTTGGCGACGCCATCCAACCATCTCATCCTCTGTCGTCCCCCTCTCCTCCTGCCCTTACACATTTCCCTGTATACATTTCAATTCCTTCTGCACAAGCCCAATCCCCTTCTTCCTAACTCCATGCAATTTGTCCATCCACCTCTCTCCAAGGAATGCCCTGTGAAGGGCACACTCACGGTTACCTTTTGCTTTGGATTGAGGCTCAAACCAGGAGTCCAAAAAGCCCACTTGAACTCTTCAGGGAGAAAAGAGGCCACATAGACTGTGAATGAGCTTTTACTTCCCACGGATAAGAACCTGTTCCCTCACAGCTACTCAGCTCTGCTTATGGACCACCCATCAAAGGGCTGGACTGGTCCTATGGCCACACCAGTGACAGAGGGTGAAAGAGACATGTGACAGACATCCCACCAGCTTTAGAGCCTCATTGGAAATGGGAGCAGCAGCCGTAGGACCCAGGAATCAAGAGTGGAGGTAGGCTTTTGAAGAAACTGTCCAGACAGCAGTTGCCTCCCGCCCCGCAGTATATACCACGCACACACTACGTGTTCAAAACACCCAAGTACCTCCTGGATTCACACTTGCTTCATATCCAACACCTGTTTCAATGCTATCACCACCGTCTCTCACACACCAGGTGGGAGACCCCAGAGAGCAAGGACCAGCAGTGGTGAGCGGCTGAGAGGAACTCAAAAGACACTGCTGGAATGCGTGAAGGAAAGGGGAGTCTTCCCAATGGAGTCTGGGTCTCCATCCGCATGTCAACCAGCTGTTCTCTCAGAATGCCGGTAACTAGGACCTCCCAGCCCTCCACCCCCAAGCCTTACCTCCCATGAGGAAGAGCAGCCCGGCCACATACTGCATGAGGCCTCGGTCCCAGCAGCAGCCCAGCACGCCGATGATCCAGCCGAAGAGGATAATGGCCACTGCCATGCCCATGAAGCCGGCTGTCATCCTGCGCAGGTCTGCAGGGAAACAGGTGGGTACCAGTTAGCATCAGAGCCTGGAACTCAGGGGCTGGTGCATCCCAACCCTGGGCCGGGGGGAGGGGGGAGGGCACCACAGGGGCCCTTTGTAGACAGGTTGGCACAACTAAGCTTCCTTTGCAGAGGACAGAGCCCCTATAGCAACCGCATTTGTTTAGTTGCTCAGTCATATCTGACTCTGTGTGACCCCATGGACTGTACAGCCCTCCAGGCTCCTCTGTCCAGGGATTCTCCAGGCAAGAATATTGGAGTGGGTAGCTCCCTTCTCCAGGGGATCTTCTGGACCCAGGGCTTGAATCTAAGTCTCCTGCATTGCAGGCAGATTCTTTACCCCTAAGCCAGCTGGGAAATCCCAGTAACCATACCCTCGAGTGTAGACACAGCTAGGACAGCCCGGTCCATACACGGAAGGAGAGATCACCACCATAATAGCTGCCACTTCCTCTGCATTCCCTCCTTTGTGCTGGGTGCAGCACTGTTCTTCCCAAGCGTCTCTCCCAACCTTCTAAGACAGCTATTGTCTTTATCCCTATCTGGAAAATGGAGCAACACACGGAAAGCCTACAGAGAGTGGAGGACACAGCATCAAACCCAGGTCTGTGCGGCTCCCGGGTCCTAACTCAGCATCACTCACCCTTCAGGGAAGTGAGAACCAGACAAACGGGCTCTTAGAGCTGGGCTGGGTCTGGGCACTTGCCAAGGACTCTATCCCTCCAATGCAGGGTTTGCTGGTCTCTCAGGAGGTCAGGGGTGAAGAGGAGACTGTATGACGTTCCTCATCCTCTAGCCTGACTCTGGAGGGCTCAGCTTCCCCGGCCCGTGTGGCTGCAGGATGGGAATCATGCTTCCTGGTCTGTGGTTGAACCCTGAGGTGGCCCCCTCAGCTTTCCTGATCAGGCCCTTCTCTGTCCATGCTCTGCTAACCCACCAGACAAAGCCTGGCATGCAGGGGGAGGAGGGCTGTCTGGAAAGGTGATTTTTTAAAATTAGTATTTACTGGGGGTATTGCTGCTTTACAGGGCTTCCCTGATGGCTCAGTGGTAAAGAACCCATCTGCTGAGGTAGGAGACATGAGCCGTGGGTTTGATCCCTGGCTTGGGAAGATCCCTTGGAGGAGGGCATGGAAACCCACTCCAATGTTCTTGTCTGGAGAATCCTAGGACAGAGGAGCCTGGCAGACTATAGTCCACAGGGTCGAAAAGAGTTTGACCTGAGTGAAATGACTTAGCACGTGAATGCTGCCTTAGTTTCTGCTGTATGCAAAGTGAATCAACTATACGTTTATATGTATCCACTCTTTTTTTTTTTTTCCCTTCTATTTAGGTCCAGGAAGGTGGAATTTTTAGCAGAAAGGAGACAGAAGAGCTGCTGATATGTCTCTGTCAGCCTCACTCAGCATCTTGCTAAGCTTCCTCCCAGCTCCAGCCTGACCCTCTGGTATATCCACCCCGCCACCCTACCCGCTGCACACTCCTTCCCTGGAATCATATGGCTTTCTTTCTTCTGAGTGACACCCTCACTCAGGCTCCACACAGGAGCTGTTTATCTGGCCTCTACCCTGGGGGATGGGGACTGCAGAGTAGCCTGGAGACCCCGTGGGCATTCCTTTCTCTTGAAGGAAGGGAAGGAGGATGAGGAGGTAGGGAGGGGGGCACCGGACTGCAAACTAATGAGCTCCCCTGCCCATCCAAGCAAGCACTGATGGCCTCTTCTCATCCCCGGGGAAACAAACACCCAGGTTTCTGTGGGGAGCACCTCTGTGCCTCTTTCGCACTCCAGTCTCCTGGTTGGCAGAGTAAACAGAGGATTCCGGGCACAGTCTGGCTTGAGACCTCCTGCCCCTCCCCCACCTCCAGAGCTGGCTGTGGTCCATGCCCCTGGTCCTGACACTGAAGATGAGACCCTGGCAGCCCCCTCCTCAACCCCCAGGAAGTTGGCTGCAGGGGTGGAGAGGAGAACAGCAGGTGAGCCTTCCTGTGATGAAGGGGGCCTGACAGGGCCCTGACACAGAGGTGGACGTTCACAGAGAGCCACGAGTAAGTTCCTGCTCTACTAAGTTCTCCCACCCCTGCTGACCCTGGAGTGCCAGCCCAGCCAGAGAGCAGTCACACCTGTTGCAGTCACTCCCGTGCACTGCCAAGGAGGCCTAACTATCAGGCTGCACTGAGTGCTCGGATCACTGACACTCCAGAGGAACTTTGTTGAGGACGCGTTAGATCCAGCACTCAAATGTGTGCCAGGCTTCCTGAGCGGGCTCCGTGCTCAGGCATCCACGGCTGGCTGGAAAGAAGGGAGGACCTTTCTGCCAGCTGGGCCGCACCCCTTTCTCTTTCAACTGCCTGTGGTCACCCCGGCCCCTCCATCTCCCCACGGCCATGAGCCTTAGTCCCTTTGCCACTTCTTCCTTTGTCACCGAAACAGACTCCAGGCAGCCAGCTCCAGGCTGCCTCCTTGGTAGAAAAAGGTCCCCTCCCGACTCCATTGAGACTGATTCCTGGCCGTGAGATACGCTCTGCCATGGGGGGCTCATCCACTCTCCACTGCAGTCAAGGTCAAGGAGGTGATGGGAATGGGAGACGAGAGGCCAGGGTATTTTTAGTCTACAGGAGATTTACTTATATCCCCTTAAGCAGCTCAGGAAATTTCCCTTCCATGCCCCTGTGAAACCACTGGCTTCCTTTTCAGTAAAAGGGCAGTTTCTAGGAAGACTCTCCTAGAATTTCTAGGAAGAATCGCTAGTGGGACTAGAGAGGACAGCCCTGCAGAAGCCACAGAGCCCCTTCCTGCCACACTTGGTGGGTACTGGCCCCTGGGCTATGCAGATCCAAGAGAGCAAAGGTGCCGCCTGGGGGACTGGATGGCTAATGGGTCTCTGTGAGCTATGTGTACTTGGGATGGGGGTGGGGAAGAGGGGTGGGCAGGAAAACAGAAATGCAAATCATTACAAGATGGAAAGGTATTGCTGCTGGAGGAAGAAAGCCAAGTACTTCACTTAGGAGAAAACAGAGCAAAAGGCAGAAACAGAAATGGAGAGAATGATTCCTCTTCCAAAAGCCCTGAGACAGACAATAGTCATCTGTGTTCCCAGGTCAGTGAGGGCTGTGCCTCCAACACAGACTATTTGTACTCCGCTGTCTCAACAAAAACTGAGGGTCAGGCTTAGTTGTTGTTATAGAAATAAGGATGAAAACCAGAGGTCAGGCTGAGCATTTTCACTGACCCGAGAGGATATTCACCATCACCCAGTGAGCCTGATTTTGCTAGAGCCATGTACGTACAGTTGTTTATTCTGCCCTCAGACCCACATGGTAACTCAGGGCAGCTGCAGCAACAACTTAAAGGTAGGCAGGACAAGAAATATTCCTATTTTACAGGATTTAGAGAAGTTAAATAATTTATTGATCAACAGTCTCAAACCAGTGAACTAAAAAGGAATGAGTTGGGTTACTGAGTTGTGTGGGAAAATAAAATTAATAAGCTAATTAAAGACCTGCAGGATCATCATCACGGATGGAAAAGATGTGACTAGCATCTTCCCTCCCAAATAAAGTCAGGATTAGAGTGACAAGATGTTTTTAAAAGACAGAGATTCACATGGAAGGGGAAACCAGAAAAGAAGATGGCAGCAACAGAAGTCTGGAAGCTGCAAAACTGAAAAGTGAACGTGAAAGTGAAGTCGCTCAGTTGTGTTTGACTCTTCGCGACCCCATGGACTGTAGCCCGCCAGGCTCCTCCATCCATGGACTTCTCCAGGCAAGAATACTGGAGTGGGCTGCCATTTCCTTCTCCAGAGGATCTTCCCAACCCAGGGATCAAACCTGGGTCTCCCGCACTGCAGGCAGACGCTTTAAGCTCTGAGCGACCAGGGAAGCAAAACTGAGGGACAGTATAATTCTCGACAGACCTAACAAGCCAAGACCAGAGCCAGCAGAGGGGTGGGGGGAAGCCGAAAGCCATCCTGCCAAACTCCCCAGAGGCTCAGGAACTGGCGTTAATCACTCTGCATCAGCAAGTCAAACAGAGGGGAGGGAGATTAAAACAAGGATTTCGAACAAGTTGTTTGGGATGGAATGAGAACTCTAGCTCCCCTGGCCCCTCCACACCTCTGAGGAATAACCCCTTTCCCCCACCCCCAGGGTGGGAAGGGAGTACTTAGGACTGGGAGTTGATAAGCTCAGCTGATGGCTGGTCAGCAAAGCTGAGGGTCACTGCACACAGCGCAAGTGAGTGTCTGTGCACCTACAGAATGTTGAATGCTCACCCTTGAGACCCCAGACCTCTTCTGCCTGGTTCCCAGAAGCAGACTGCTGTGCCTTTGCCCTATAGCCTGGAAGCTGGGAGAGACCTTTCTGGTGATGACCAGCACAGGAGAAAATATCGAGACACATTACTATTTGTGTGTGTGGCGGGAGGCAGGGAGGCATAAGCAGTCCCTCCAATTATCTACAGCAAAGCTTCCCATTGACAAGCCCACTGCCTACTCAGGGCTTTCAGGCAGCCCCAAATATGAAGAAAACCTATAAGCTGGAAGAAAAAGAACTTGAAGAAACAAACTGGCAGGGAGGAGAAATTAAAGATTATTATTGGAAATATAAATCAAAATCACAATGAGATATCACATCACATCTGTCAGAATGGCCATCGTCAAAAGACCACAAATAACCAATGTTGTCATGAGGATGTACAGAAAAGGGAATCCTTGTACACTGTTGGTGGGAATGAATGTAAATTGGTGCAGCCATTGTACAAAACAGCATGGAGTCTTCTAAAAAAAAAAAAAACTAAAAATAGAATTACCCTATGACCCAGCAATTCCACTCTTGTGTATATATCCGAAAAAAACAAAAACACTAAATTTGAAAAGATACATGTGCAAGGCTCATAGCAGCATTGTTTACAATTGCCAAGATAGGGACGCAACCTAAGTGTCCATCAACAGATGAATGGAGAAAGAAAATATGATATATATATGTGATACATACACACATACATGTATATACAAACACACACAATGAAATATTATTCAGTATTCCATAAAAAATAACAAAAGTTTGCCATTTGTAGCAACATGGATGGACTTGACGGACATTATGCTCCAAGTGAAACAAGCCAGAAAGAGAACAAATACTGTATATCACTTATAAGTGGAATCTGAAAAATACAACAAACTAGTGAATATAACAAAAAGAGACAGACTCAGATATACAGAATAAACTATCACCTATCAGTGGGGGTGGGGGGTAGGAGGGAATGTAGGGCTGAGGGTGGGGAAACAAATTACTGGGTGTAGATAAGCTCAAGGATTCACTGTATTTACAACAAGAAGAATACAGCCAATATCTCATAATAACTGTAAATGGAAAATAACCTTTAAAAATTATATTCAAATTTTAAAATAAAAATTTAAATCAATATAAATATCCCCAAGAGACAAGAGAAGAAACATAGCTTGCTTCCATGATGCAAGAAAAAGAGTCTATGGAAAAGGATTCTCTGAAACAAAAATAACACCTTATAATAATGGAATCAAAGTCATTGAAATTTATAGTAAAAAATCAATTCTAACTTATGGAGTAAGAGTCCGATCTTGTTCCAAAATATTTAGGAGTCTTACAAAATGCACACAGCACAAGGAAATGAGGGGAAGAGAAAATAAAGAAATAAAAGAAGATGAAGCCAGATATCACATTCTCACAGAAAATTTGGACCCTAAGGTCCTTAGAACAGTTATTATAGTCACCATATTTGTATTTAAGGCATTCGATATTATTTTCATTATCTTTAAATCTTTGTTGCTTTTTATTTGTTTTTGAGAAAATCCCAAAGGCCACTCTACTTATGGAATGACTCTCATATAGATGGCCCCATTCCATCCCATCTGTGTTATCCTATGTGTTAATTTTACTTCTTTAGGAGTGAGAAATTGCCTTTTTAAATTCTTTGTGATTGTTCACTGTGCCCACAGCAGTACTTTGCACCTGGGAATTTACACAGCTTGCACAGTTAACCATTGATTGATGAGGGGGTTAAGAGGCGCCAACCCTCGACACAGTGGAAAATCCACTTACAACTTGTAGTCAGCTCTCTGCATACTTACAGAAGATGGAAGGTTCTACATCCAGGGATTCAGTCAACCACTCATCTTGTACCACTGTTGCATGTACTCTTGAAAGCAAAAGTGAAGTGAAAGTCGCTCAGTCGTGTCTGACTCTTTGCAATCCCATGGACTATACAGTCCATGGACTTCTCCAGGCCAGAATACTGGAGTGGTAGCCTTTCAAAATACCTGCAAATAAGTGGATCCATAGAGTTCAAACCTGTGTTGTTCAAGGGTCAACTGTTATTTCTTTCCCCATCTCTCTCTGCTTTTTTTGTAGAAAGAAGGGCAGAGGGAAGGGGAAGCGGAAAACCAAACTCATCCACCTGAAGCCTTGGAAAAATACTGCACAGGGTCGGACAAAGAATAATCCCCTTAGAAAGAATTTGGAACGTTGAACTGGACTCTGTAGGGAAAGGCTGAGATAAAGAAAAATCTTCCCAGGAGTCCTGTTGGGTTTGAGCCTAATATCAGTCTTCCACGATCCTAATGTTTGAGAGTCTAGTGTTCAAAATGATAAAGGTGCATTCTAATCTTTTTAGAAAAAGAACGCGGACAGCACAGTGAAAAAGAGCGGGCCGAGGGGGGTGGATGATGCAAGTGGTGGAGGAAGAATGGCCAGGAGAACCATCAAATACAACCAGAAGACACAGTTCTCCCTTGTGGGAAACTTTTGATTTTGAAGTTTACACTCCTATTAACATTTAAATTGAAAGGTATTGCTTGCAACTCTACACGGGAAACCAGGACATCTGCATTTAAATAAACATTACTCAGAGAAGGAAAATATATGTGGGCTATGAATCTCTATTTGTTCTTTAAAGACCTTGTACAAAAAACTGATGAGGACTGGAATTTTTTTCTCATTCAAAAAACAGAAATGGTGAGGGTAGGTCAGAGTTAGAACTTGCTGTGTGACGTGAAGACAGGAGATGGGAGGGCGGACACTGTGTTAATGGTCCAGGGTCAAGAGCCTGCGAAACCAACAAGGTCATGGTCCTCCTCTGCTGGCCACAAGGGGCACCTCTGGGCGACAGGGGTGCTGCCTTGGCTACAAAGGCAGAAGAGCATCAGCTGCTCTGGGAGCTAGACTTGCATTTGCAAATTAATCAGTCCCTTTGGGGTGCAAGGCAACAGGTGAAGGGCAGAGGATGGTGGTGAAGACTGAACTCGGTGTTCTTACCTCAGGGTGTCATCTAGAAAGCACGAGGTGGAAAGAAAGGATGGGCAATGAGCATGTTAGCTGTGGCATCAACTCAGGACAAGCTGATTCATAGGAGAAGGAATATTCCAAGAACCAATCACTGCAGAGCATCCATCTCTAAGGGAAGAGGGGGTTTGGGTGCTGGGTAATCACACAGAGGGCTTTCCTGGGGGCTCAGTGGTGAAGCATCTGCCTGCCAGTGCAGGAGACATGGGTTTGATCCCTGGGTCAAGAAGATCCCCTGGAGAAGGAAATGGCAACCCACTCCAGTATCCTTGCCTGGGACATCCCATGGACAGAGGGGCCTGGGAGGGCTACAGTCCATGGGGCCAAAAAAGTCAGATACAACTTAGCGACTCAACAACAACAAACCACACCGAGACTCAACAGATGGGGATGGAAGTACGGATTCTTGGAACGAGGCTGCCCCGGTTCCAAACCGGGCTCTGCCACCTACTGGCTGTGCGAACGTGAACAAGTTGGTCCCTCTCCCTAGATCTCAACGTCCGCATCTTTAAGTGGAAGTTATGACACTACCTACTTCAAAGGGTTATTCAGAGGATTAAACAAGATAATAACGCATAAACTGCTTAGAATAGTACCTGACACAAAGCTGGAGCAATACAAGAAGTGGAGTCACCTAAATTACAGCGGTTTTCTCTTTTTCATGCACCACGTCTCTTGCACATGCTGTACACGAGCATACAAGAGCTGAGCAGCATGTTGGGATGAGCCCCTAATTAAGGATTTGGTACCCAGAGGGAACAACCTTCTGAGATCTGTTCCTGCGCCTCTCAGGTACCAGGAGAGGCTGAGGTGCAGGCTTTATGTTTCTGTTTGTTAATAATAATTATCAAATCTCGAGTGTGGATGCTTCTTATCCTCGGGGGACCAAAACAGCTGGAGGCCACAGCAGCTAATAGCAGAGGTGCCGGGGGCCAAAGAGGCTGCTCGAAACCTGAGCTCTTGCAGTGAGCACTGAAGTGATCTAGAAGGAAGAAGGATGCACAAGCCACCGCTCGTGAGTGATCTGGTCAATTAACACTGAAACAGAGAAGTGGCTCACAAATTTGGACCAGGAACCCATCTGGATGTCTTCTTTGTATTTATGATGGAAAGGTTTTGTCTATGGCTTTCTTCCAGGGTGTAAGTTGGTTTGGCAGCCTAATGAAGTTATATTTAAGAAACCATTTTTATGTGAAAACAAAACAGCTCTTAAGAAAGAAAGATAGCACTAAGATGTATCCCACTCTTGCGACCCTATGGACTGTAGCCTGCCAGGCTCCTCTGTCCACGGGATTCTCCAAGCAAGCGTACTGGAGTGGGTTGCCATTTCCTTCTCCAAGGGATCTTCCCAACCCAGGAATCAAACCCAGGTTTCCAGCATTACAGGCATATTCTTTACCAACTGAGCTACATGGGAAGCCCAAAATAGTTCTTGGGTTTCCATAAAAAGTGCCCTCTGCCCATCCCTGTGCTTCCATCTTTCTCCAAGGCCCCTACATGCTCCGGTCATGAGAAACTGCAGTTCTCTGGAAGGCTTGGCACATTCCCCCCTTTCCTTGATGGCAGTGAGCTCTCTGCCAACATGGCTATTCACACATCTCACCTGGCAAGCTTCTCAGCATCCTTGAAATCTCCCAAAAAAGTGAAAGTCTGGGAGGCTTCCGGGGCACTTCTTTAGCCAACACTGGCATTCGGTGCTTGAGGCTCCTATTACACTTGATTGATAAACACCATCTTACTGTAATTACTTACGTGTCCTTTCCTCTGACAGTGCGAGCTTTCTCAGGGCTGTGGTCATGCTTGGTTTATTTATTTTCCCAGTTCCCAGCACATTGCCTGGCATAAGCAAGTGCTCAATAAATGTTTGCTCAATGAGATCACCGCCCCCCACCCTGTAACAACCTCTAAAACTGGATGCACCATGGACTAAAGCAGGGTGAGAAGGATGTGATTTAAATGTCACTGTGACTTGAAGCCAACCTCTCCCTCCAATCTTATTTTTAAAGGCCAGAATCAACTCTTGCTTAAAGTTCAACATAGTTGTTTTTTTTCTTAATCATATAGAAAAAGAAAACATCAAAATAAGTTTAGATTCCAGATCGCAAAGAGCCATGTAACGTGGGGGCTCCTTATGGCCTGGGTTGCCATTTCCTCTTCCAGGGGATCTTCCCAACCCAAGGATCGAACTCAGGTCTCTAAAGTCTCCTGCATTGGCAGGTGGGTTCTTTACCACTAGCGCCACCTGGGAAGCCTCATAAAGTTTAACAAGCCCATATGATGCCTCACAGCTTACAATCCCAACAGACCTTTCTTTCCTCCCCCATGCCCCCAAGTCAGGAAAAGATCACAGGGGAAGGTAGCTGCTATAGAAATGAGAAGTGGTTTCTGGGTCAGAGACGGGCTTGCAGCTTCCTGCTCTCCAACCCTACCTCCGGATTAGAGAGCTGCCATAAATAGGGACATTATGTGATGGTGCCATATACAAATCACATCCATTGTCAAGACAAGGGAAGGCAAATTGCAAAATGTGTGCTCGCCTGATGAAAGCAAGCTTGGTCAGCAGCTAAAGCAAGTGCCTGGAGAGAAAAGAGGGGAGAAACCTAGAACTGAGAGAGGCAGAGTCCCAAACCGAAAACCCTCCAGAATGACTCCCTCCTTCCCACTGCCACACTGCTGAGCCAACAGCAGAGACTGTAGACAGGAATGATGATGAGGAGGCTCGGCCAACCAGACACACCTGCTTGCTGCCTAGGTCTCTGTCCTCGGGGTGGGGGTATGGGTGGGTCTTCTTGCTGGGAGCGAGACCAGTACAAACTCTGTGCCACCCCAGAGAAGCTCCCACCTCTCCTCCATAGAGCCTTATACGGAGGTCACAGTACAAACATTTCTGGAATACACCAAGCCCCAGAGCAACTGTTGCCACAGGCCTCCTGATCTAAACTGGCCAGTTCCCTGACCCCATACCCATATTGTTGCCCACCTATAGCATCCTAAGCAATCCTCCTAATGCCACCCTTCCAGTTGGAATTTTCTCTCTTGAGGCTACAAAATTGGCTACTAGCCTACAAAAGGAGTTGGCTTGCCCTCGAGCCCACCCGCTGTTCTAACAGCATCTCCTGCTCTGCTGCTGCTGAGTCGCTTCAGTTGTGTCCGACTCTGTGCGACCCCATAGATGGCAGCCCACCAGGCTCCCCCATCCCTGGGATTCTCCAGGCAAGAACACTGGAGTGGGTTGCCATTTCCTTCTCCAATGCATGCAAGTGAAAAGTGAAAGTGAAGTCATTCAGTCCTGTCTGACTCCTAGTGACCCCATGGACTGCAGCCCACTAGGCTCCTCCACCCATGGGATTTATAAATCTTATTCTCCTCTCATTCTGCCTCATGTCTGGAAATGCTTTTCCAACAAGCACACAAACATCTTCCTCTGGATCACATGTCACTGACAGCTGCTCTGAGGTGGAGGACAGAAATCAGGGTGGCAAGACCATGCCCCTAGAGAGTTCCCACAGTGCAGTCAGGAGATGGGAGCTTAGACACAGGAACAGGACTTCCCTGGTGGTCCAGTGGCTAGACTCCTCACTCCCAATGCAGGGGGCCTGGGTTTGATCCCTGGTCAGGGAACTATGTCCTGCACTCAGCAGCTAAGAGCTGGTGCAGTCAAATTAGTAAATAAATACAAACAAATATAAAGAAAAGACACATGTGCACCTTAGAGAGCGCTATGCTTTCTAGAAACATGTTGCAGGCACCTGTGAGTTGGTTAATAGCAAAGAGTCTGAAAGGCCCAGGAAAGGGGAAAATAAATAGGAATGAACATTTATTGCACATATTACTATGCATAGGCGCTGTGTTGGACAACTTACATAGGACACACCCATTAGCCTCCCAGGGGCTCTATACAGGAGATTCTCTTTCACTTTGTAAACTTGAAAATGGAGACAGTGGAATTTCAGCGGATTAAGGTCACACAGCCAATCAGGCCTGGGAAAGGGCCCCCGTCTGCCCATGCCCTTTCCATTCCTCAGTCATTTTCAGGTTCCATGCCATTTCAAACCCCAGAAGGGAGTTTCACTTCAATAAAATATAATGGAATATGATTCAGCTATTAAAATTACTCTTTTGAAGAATGTCAGTGACATGGGGGAAAGTTCATAACAGACTGTTAAATGAAAAGTAGTGCACAGGTGGAATATATGAAATATCAGCTGTCAATTCCATATGACCCCTAGGCTGTGGGTACACAGCTGTGCATCCATGCATGTCCACCCCTGCAGAAGCAAGGGAGAAGGACCCCAAATGTAACAGGGAGCCTTTCTGGGTTGCGGCATTTGGAGTTTTGTTTGTTCCTCTCTACAAGGAGAACATGTTACTTTAACAATCAGACTTTGAGTTCTGTGGGAGTTGTGAGCTTTACCGTTTCTTAAAGTCTTAAGCACAAACAATGAAGCAAACTGAACAGACAGAAGACACTGATCTCAGGCCTGGCCACAGATTCCTTTTCACGAGTACCCGCTTCTTAAAGACACACTGCTGCTAACTAGTTTCTTTAGCTCAGTGAATAAAAAAGACTTGCCATGCTCTTCTCTGGCCAACAGTGTGGACTGTGGAAATGCTGGGTTGGCCAAAAAAGATCGTTCCAGATTTGTCCATACCATTGTAAGGAAAAACCCAAAAGAACTTTTTGGCCAACCCAATACTTGCCATTGGAGGGCAGGGTTTCCTTCACCCGGCAGCTCCAGCTCAGACCAGCATGCAAATGAAACTCTTAAGATGTCACTGACCCAGCTGCCAATCTTTCTGCAGGTGATGCTTTCAGTGAGGTGTGCAGGTCCCCTCAGGACACTCTGACTACGTCTCATGTTTTAGGGACTAGGCACTTCAAGGACACCCGAGGACCTCCGGAGACTCGCGAGAATGTTTCTGTAGGCGTCTTCTCCTGCGCTACACGTCCCTTCAACATGAGATTCTCAAGCACAAGCACCATGATTTCTGTTTGAGCAGCACAATGCTGCAGAAACAGATGAAACGCTGACTGTGGTGTCAGGTGACCTGCACTGATGAGCCCCAGCTTTCCACGTGTTGGCTGGAACGCATACACAGGTCACACCACACCCTCAGTTCTGCAGCCTCAGAGCAATACAGAGAGCACAACAATGAAGCTGAGAACAGTGGATGATGAGTGCCCACTCCCTCCACATTCTAAAGCTCCATGGGGGCCGCTAGCCACACGTGCAGCCTGAGCACTTGAAATCACCATCAAGCACCTGAGCTGTGTACACACAAAATGCGTAGCCAGCTGTCAAAGCCCTGGGATGAGTTTTCATCTGATATCACAATAATTTCTATACTGATTACCTATTGATGTGATAATGTTTTTAATATACTGGATTAGATAATTTTTTATTGAAATTAATTTTATTGTTTCTTTTCACACAGTCAGTGGGCCTAGTGGAACATTTTAAACCGGGTTATGGTTTGCATTATATTCCAATGGACAGCACTTTTAAAGAGAAGGGTAAGAACTTACTGGGCTTCCCTGGTGTATCAGATGATAAAGAATCTGCCTGCAATGCAGGAGACCCAGGTTCGATCCCTGGGTTGGGAAGATCCCCTGGAGAAGGGAATGGTTACCCACTCCAGTATTCTTGCCTGGAGAATTCAATGGACAGAGAAGCCTGAAGGGCTTCAGTCCATGGAGTCATAAAGAGTCAGGTACGGCTGAGCAACTAACACTTTAAGAACTTGCTATGAGGGTTTTGCAACTTATTGTGTGTTTGCCACCTTCAGTTTACACATAGAAGCAGATAAGGGGCGGAGACTGATGAGGAAGGTTTCTTAGAAGAGAGTCAGCAGAGTGCTCTGTGTGTTCCCTTCTTGTTTGGGGGCATCCGCACTCTCACCACCAGCACCATCTCCTCAAGCCAAGAGAAGAAGCTGAAGAGAACCCGCTGGAGAGCAGCACACAGGTGCCCCAGAGTTTAGAAGATGCAGCAGATTGTACCTACATGTCGACCCCAGAATGAGGTGAGGAGCTGGTTAGAGCTTCCTATGGAAGTGGAGACAAAGCTACACACCCAGAGTCTGGGTGGGGAAGGGTCCTGGGCTCTCTCCACGGGCACATGAATGCCAATGAAGACTAGCGGTTCCTAGGAAAGATCCAAGAGCTTCGCCTGGTAGGGTGTGTTTACTACACCAGAGTCCCTGTGGGGGCACCAAAACTTGGGGCTGAGGAGGGAGTGGGACCAGGTCAGTTGGAAGATAGAGATGAGACAATGGTGCCCACGTCAGGAGACAGTGATGGACATCAGTCACTGAGAAGCTTTTCCAAAGGAATCACGAAGGTGCCCTGCAAGAGACAGAGCAGCTTTGAAGGCTTTGCTACACACAGGGTGCCAACAGAAGCAATGCCACCAGGCAATCTAGATCCCTGCTGCTAAGCCACTTCAGTCGTGTCCGACTCTGTGCAACTCCATAGACGGCAGCCCAACAGGCTCCCTCGTCCCTGGGATTCTCCAGGCCAGAACATTGGAGTGGGTTGCCATTTCCTTCTCCAATGCATGAAAGTGAAAAGTGAAAGTGAAGTCGCTCAGTCGTGTCTGACTCTTCTCGACCACGTGGACTGCAGCCCCCCAGGCTCCCCATCCATGGGATTTTCCGGGCAAGAGTACTGGAGTCGGGGGCCATCGCCTTTTCCAGTGGCAGAGCTGAAGCGGAAGCGCACTTCTCTCTTCCTGTAGGCGTCCTGCAGGGGGCCAAACCCTTGCGCTGGGGAAGCGAGGAGACAGACCAGATAGAAGACTGACCTTCTGACACTAGATCCGACTCAAATGTTAATATCTACAAATGACAGTTTACGAACACCTGAAGGTTACCCGAGAAACCGTTAGGTTACCTGCCAGAGATTAAACTGGGAACAGGAGACCAGAAAGACCAGGCTAAGAAGGTTGCAGTGGGGGAAAAAATAAAGTTGTAGATGCAGGTTTTTCAATAAACTGGTTAAAAATGATCTTACAAAAAGTCATATTGGAAGCCAGAATGATAATAATGATGACAATAATACAGCTAGCATTTTTTATGCACCAGGCATGTCCTAAGCACTCCTTATATATTATCCCATGTGATCTTCTCAATAAATGGTGAGATTATAATGTTCCTTTTATGGATGAGATAATAAGTAACTTGCCCCAAGTCAGGCAGCTTGGAAGAAGGTGCCCTTGGAGATTCCAAAACCCAGGCTTTTCATCACTGTGATCCACAGTCTCCTAGAGTCATTGACCAAATAAGATCTGTGACAACAGCCCTTTGTAAACTGTAAAGCACTACCACAAATGCCAGTGAGCACTTATGCTCACTGGCAGGGCTACAAGGCCGAGGAACAAGCACAATGGACCCAGGGGGCATTACTGGTATCTTGAGAGTCCCTTGGACTGTGAGGAGATCCAACCGGTCTATCCTAAAGGAGATCAGTCCTGGGTGTTCATTGGAAGGACTGATGCTAAAGCTGAAACTCCGGTACTTCGGCCACTTCATGAGAAGAGTTGACTCATTGGAAAAGACCCTGATGCTGGGAGGGATTGGGGGCAGGAGGAGAACGGGATGACAGAGGATGAGATGGCTGGATGGCATCACCGACCTGAAGGACGAGAGTCTGAGTGAACTCCAGGAATTGGTGATGGACAGGGAGGCCTGGCGTGCTGCAATTCATGGGGTCGCAAAGAGTTGGACACGACTGAGTGACTGAACTGACTGAACTGAACTGAATGTATATTTAGCAGTTTCAGGACACATCAGTCATTACACATAACATGAGACATAAAAGATCAATAGCCTCTCCCCCTCCTTGGGCCTTCTCCAAATCTTTAATTTGCAATCCTGGCAGATTTCGTTTTCTAATTTAGAAGTATGGTGATGAAGGGCCTAAGAAGTATGTGTTTGCCTCTGTCTTAAGTGTGCTAAGTTGTGTGCTTCAGTTGTGTCTAACTCTTTGCAACCCTAGGGACTATGGTCCACCAGGATCCTCTCCACATACCAGCAAATAGGTTTTCCAAAGTCATGTGCATGGGATGGCAGGAACAGGCAATGTGGTAGAAATAAAGGGTGCTTTGGAGTCCTAAGGACCATGGACTAGCGAGCGACCACTGCCCTGGGCAATAGGAGATCGACCTTTGACCTCGGTCACTAATTCTATTACCTTAGGTAAATCCTATAATTTCAGGGTTCCTCTAGTTTCTGAAATGGGGGTAATAATACCTTTCCTGCCCATAGGTCTGAGGGTAGACCAGATGATAATACTCTAGCAGTTGTGATTTTCAGCCCTGCTTTTGCCATACGCCAGCCTGTCTTTAGCTCAAGAGATGGAGCACAACTTGAAAATAATGAGTATGTTACTAAAACACTAACAGTGCATCCTGGAGCTATTTTTGAGGAATGATCATAAATCAAGCAGATAACATAAATCAAGGAGGTTGCATGCCTTCCACAAGGTTGGGAGCCTCAGGCAGGAGACAGCAGAGCTGCCTCCTCCCGGGGGTCAGTGCTTCCTTCTTCCACTCTGGATGTCTCCACCGGTAAAGAAATGCTTGGCAGTGACCAGCAGTGAATGAGTGGACTTGCATGTCCTCTCCTTTCCCCTTGTTCCTTCTTCTGTAGAGCTCATGGCTTGTTTTGTGGAGGCTATAAGTGACCCAGGCTTCTTTGGCAGAGAGTTAAAGCTTAATCAAATAAAGATCTTGCCAAGAAAAGGGCCTCTGTAAGGAAACTAAAATTATATCATACCCTCTACTTGAAAACAATTCATCAACAGAAATTCTTTCTTTGCAGTCAACTTATACTCATTTATTCATTCATTTCATGTTTAGCAAGCCACAGCTACGTCCCACAACAGAACTGGGCCCCTGGCTTCCTGAAATGTCATTTCCAAGGAAAGAGACAAATGGTTTCCATCTATGCATATCTATCACGCCATGATGGGTGGTGGTGGTGCTGTGAAGAAAATAAGGTAGGTAAAAGGGATGAAATATAATGGGGCAGAAGTGGGGGAGTTGCTAATTAATAGAGGGAGGTCAGAAATGCTCTTAATAAAGGGACATTTAAGCAGATACCTGAGGAAGAGAGGGAACAGACATGTGCATATCTGAGAAAAAAAGCATTCCAGGAAGAAGAAACAACAGAAGTAAAAGCACAAGGCGGGAATCTGCTTAGCATGTTTGAGGAATAACAGGAAGACTGCAGAGTTTACCCAATCCTGTATCATGACAGTCTTTTCTCTTGGGCTTCCCTGGAGGCTCAGCGGTAAAGAATCCACCTGCCAATGCCAGATTCACAGGTTTGATCCCTGGCCTGGGAAGATCCTACATCCCATGGAGCCACTAGGCCCGTGTGCCACAACAACTGAGTCTGTGCTCTGGAGTCTGGGATTCCCAGCTACCGAGTCCATGTGCCTAGAGCCCATGCTTCACAACAAGAGAAGTCATCACAATGAGAAGCCTGTGCATCTCAAAAGAGTAGCTCCTACTTACTGTAACTAGAGAAAAGCCCAAGCGGCAGCGAAGACCCAGCGCAGCCGTAAATAAATAAATAAAAAAATATATTTTTAAAGGTATAGCTCTCTCTTCACAATTATTAATGTAACATGTTGACTTAGAATCACATGATAAATCCTAGTGATAGGTTTGGAAACAAAGAAGTACCTGGTATAACCAGTGAAATTCTTCTAGAACTTAGTGAGGGGAAAGGCAGAAGAATTGATAGGAATGGGTGACTGATGGAATGCGAGAGATGAAGGAGGAGGACACGTCACTGCTGACTCCCAGGTCTCTGGCTAGGATAAGGGGAAACGTGGTGATGTCACTGACCCAGATACACAGTAGATGAAGAGGCAGAGAATGTTGCTTCTCTGTTTGAATCTAGTTTTATTTATTTATTTTTTATTATTTTTTTTCTTTGGAGAGGGGAAAGGAGGGAGAATGGGAAGGGCAGATCTTGTAAGAGAAAGGAGGATGCTAAGTTGAGTTTGTTAAGTGTTTAACAGACATCTCATTAGAGATGTCCATTATGGCACTGGCTATATGGATCTCGTGGGAAAGAGATCAGTGCTTGACATATTGATATCAAAACCACAGAGTTAAAACTGTAGGACTGAATGCCTACTCTCCCAGAGTAGTTGTATAAAAGAGAAGAAAAGAAGGCTGAAGACAGAACATGACACCAACAATTAAGGGATGAGAAGAGGAAGAGAAGGAAAATGAGAATGGATAGCCAAGAAGGGCAAGACAAAATCCAGTGTGAGGGCCATCATGGGAAGGATAGGAAAAAGATTTCAGTGACAGCTGAGGATGCTGAGGTCAAATAAGACCTAACGTCATAAAAGAGTCAGCAAAGGCTTGCTGAGCACTAAATGTTTGTAAGGCATTATACCAGCCACAGGGAGCACTGCAATTCCTAGGCTAGGCATGGTCTCTTCCCACATGGAGCTTACTAGATTCAGAACTAGAAGGTCCCCCATGACCTTGTCACAGGCTCCTTGTATGGAAGCCGGCCTCACTGAGTTACTAGGAATGAGTGAGCGGTAAGGAAGTAAAAGTTACTCTTCAAGCCTCTGTTTCCAAGCAGCCTGACTCTAGTAAAGAGGAAGGAAACAGAGAGACCCTGAGGGAGATTTTCTTTCTCCAAAGTCTGCAAGACTTGAGTGTATTTCTCTGCAGAGGAGAAAGAATTAGCAGAGAAGATGAACCCAAAGATACCAGAAGTGACACGGTTTCTCATGTGCTGACTCATATCCAAATCAAAAGCGTAGACCGCACCTGAGCCAGGCAAGTCCCTGGTTCCCCTTGACAAAGGAGGGCAGAGCCTGGTGGTGAGAAACACTGAGTCTGGGGGTCAGACTACCTGGGCTTGAATTCCAGATGGACCACCTGCTAGCCATGTGACCTTTCCGGCTCTGTGCCTCAGTTTCCCCACCTGTGAGCAGGGATAATAATAGTCCCTTCCTCAAAGATTGTTATGGGGATTATATTTTTATATCCCTTTGAATGAGGCTGGTACAGAGTAAGGGCCATGGAAGTGTTGGGAGAGGAAGGCCTAGAAATAGACACGCATGTGCACACAGGCCCACAAGTGCACACGCAGCAGATGGAGAGGCCTGAGAGGGAAGCAAGGGAAGACAGAGCCTGGCAGATGGGGGGAGGGGTAGGAAGTGGGTGAGCACCCAGGCAAGTTGACACCATTCTCTTCCAAAGCCACGTAGGGCTCAGACTCCCGTCCTCTCTGAAACTCTGAGTAGTTCTATCCAGAAGCACGTTCCACAGGACGTGGGACGTGCCCGGCACGGAGTGTACCTGCAGATCAATCTCTGTCTCAAGGCACTCATCCACATGAATGCGTCAGCATTCACGTGTTCACCACCTGCAGGGCCCCATCCCTCATCCTGGTATTGTTCTGCAGAGACAGGCAAGGCTCCAGCCCTTCCCTGGAGAAGGCTGCTGCTCCAGGAAGCCTTGGGTCTCCTACCCTGCTGTCTGCCGTGTCTCGTGTGCTCACCCGATCACCTAGAAACTGGGGCGGTGTCGCTTCTTCTCTGCATCTCTCACAGCATTGAATACATAGTAGGAGCATTAAAGCCTCACAGGATGAAGGAATGAATGAGTCCCTTCCATTCTGTAGGTACCCAAACGAGTAGGGGCCCACAGTGTCTCCCAGAAGATCAGTTTTCAGGGAGAAAGACGCTGACGCTTATTCGCCACTTGCCACGCGCCAGGCACTGTTGACAGTACACAGTTCACTTAGAGTCAGTCGATGAGAAAGCCCTTTCTACTCCTTTTGTTGAAAAGTGATGCCTAATGGCTTCATTTTTAGGTTCTCAAATGTTTTCCATTATGTATGGTTTGCTTTCTACGCTTGAAGGGTCTCACGTGACTGGAAACCTTTTCCATGCTTCCTGTGTAGCCATTCACTTTTCGATGTTGCCAGAGTTTGGCTGTTGGATCTTTTGTTAAGTAAATGCTTGTTATGTACTTCCTGTCTGGCTCTGCAAGAGAAGAGCAAGCCCACACCTCTGGCCCCGCGAGCACCCCTCTCTCCCGCTGTCCTGGACGTTACCTTTGTTCTGCGGCAGGCCATCAAAGCTGGTTCTATCAATGTGCATATGAATAAAGCTGAGGTCATTACAGACTAGTAAAAACTCACTGGGCAACATTGGGCAAAAACTTTTCTTCCGGTTCTTCCAAGGGAACCAGTGTGTTTGATTTACTCCAAGTTAGAAAAAAAGAAATAAACGGATCATGGACTTTTTTAAGCATGATGGAGATAAAATATTTAAGGCAAGATGTTTATATATTGATAGCTGATCGTTTCTAGCCCTCAAATGACTTCTAAAGGAACAGTACTCAAGCTGTGTGGAACAGTACTCAAGCTGTGTGGTGACATCAGCTCATCAGGTCTTTATACTTCCTGTGTCTTCCAGACCAACATCACAGAGCAATTCTCAAGTTTCAGATTCATTTCCGCCATGTAGGTTCACTATCCCTGGTGCTAGAAAAGGGGAAAGAGTCAGAGCCTGCTGGACTTGCAGGATTTGATGCAGAAGTTTGGGGGTGCATTCCCCTGGACCTGTGCTGTAACTCATGGGTCTGTGAGTAGCATGAACTCTACTGGCAGAGTCATCTAAATGTTTCTGAGCCGGTTATAAACAAAGAACTTATTGTCTTGCTGCTTAGAAGGTTCCAGAGAACACAGGGCAAGAAAACTTAAGGTTTTAGAATCAAAAGGAGGTTGAAATCTGGCTCCTTCAGGCTCTGGAAACTTGCTGTTGTTCAGTCGTTCAGTCTTGTCTGACTCTCTGAAACCCCACGGACTGCAGCATACCAGGCTTGCTTGTCTTTCACTTTCTCCTGGAGTTTGCTCAAATTCATGATGCCATCCAACCATCTCATCCTCTGTCCCCTCCCCGCTTCTGGGAACCTATGACTCACAAAAGAATTTAAAGAGAGTATTCCTCTTTATTGTAGAGTTAAAGTTTATTTGAACTTATATTAAACTGTACTCAGGCTGCATTGCAATATATTTGTCACCTGCATAAATGAGAACTAAATGTCCCCTACGCCTATGTTTATTAATGCTACACTGGGGTGCATACTTCTCCTCTGGGTGTTCTGGACACCTTGGCAAGGGTGGTCTGCCTCCACTTCTACTTCTGAACCTCTAACACCCAATTCCTCATCTTCACCATCAAAGGGCTCCTCCTCTACTTACGCTAATGGCCTCATCATCCTTAGACTGTAGGCCACACCCCAGCAGGATTTTGAATCCCCCTCGTTTTTTAACACCTTCATTTCTGATCAGTTACCAAGTTCCCCCAATTTTGCTTCCATGATAATTAACCTACACATTCCCCTCTCTCCTGCCTCTGCCTGGCCCTCCTGCACTCACCCTTGGTACAGTCAAATGAGCCTGAACTGTGTTACTAGGGTTAATATCTGGCTCCATAACTTCTAGCCCCACGACCTTCAGCAAGCCTCAAGTTCCTTATCTCTAAGGACAAGTGATAACATTAGAGAATTTACATGAAATGCACACACGGCATCCAGCCCCTAGAAGGAGCTCAGTGAGCACCAGTTCTTTTTCCTACTTGCTGACCTGCTCCCCAGAGTCCTTCCTCTTAAGATTTCTCTGCTCCAACTCGTTTCATGCTCTGCTGCTAGATTAATTCTCCTAAAGCAAATCTCACTCTCTCCCTCTGTGCTCAAAACCTTGAATTGCTCCACACTGACTCTTGGAGTAAGGTCCACACCGAGAGTCTAGTTTAAGGGTCTTCATAGCTGACCCTCATCACCACCACAATCTCTTTTCTGTTTTCTCTCTTTCACAGACTCTGTGCTGTGGCCATCTGGATGGCTCGTGCATCTCCAAGTTCACTCCCTGCCCTCCTAGGCTCTTTTCTTTCCTGATGCTGGAGAGACAGCACCTGCTCTG
Organism: Aepyceros melampus; assembly: GCA_006408695.1. NCBI lineage: Eukaryota > Metazoa > Chordata > Mammalia > Artiodactyla > Bovidae > Aepyceros > Aepyceros melampus. The sequence goes on from SJXQ01003488.1 coordinate 131,247, forward strand.
TGTCTAGGCGTCCAGTTCCAACCCATTCAGCTCAGCTCTGCTCTGAATCTTCCGCAAAGTCTTCCTGATACTTGACTGTGGCAAAAACCAAACTATGTAATAACACACACATGTAATTTACCCAACTTTTATCACCCTGTAGGGATCATTTAATTGTCAAAGTTAAATAATGTTTATGTTAAGGAGATGCCATTACTAAGTACATAAACGTAAATTCACATAGCTTAGTGTATTTGTGGGTGTGGGGGATAAACAGAGATAAAAGCCAGACTCTAGTTTTTCTACATTGAAATTTCCATATTTCCAGATAGTAAATTAGTTTGAAAATTAAAGTCATTTGCAGATATTCTCTAGTGAAGTATTAATTTCCAAATGTTATAAGCTGGCCAAACATGTCCTTCTATGTAAGAAGTGTATCACAGACGTTAAAAACCCTGCTGTGAAAAGGGAAAATAATGACCTAAACTATTTCAGTAATTGGGAAAGGGTTAAATAAATTATGATATACTCACATTAGGGGCCATTATACAACCATAAAAATGATGATTTTAAAGAAATTAAATGATGTTGAAAAGAGCAAGATATTAAATTGTATATTCTGTCTGCTCCCAGACATATAATAATAATTATTATAATCACAAATGATAATAATAATAATAAGAAAAGAACATAAGAAAATATACTAAAAGGTTAATCATGCAGGAAGAAGCTTATGGTAGATTTTTATATTCTTCTTTATCCTTTTCTGTGACTTCCAAATTCTCAATAATAAGCATGTATTGCATTTACAATGAAAGAGGAAAATATTCAAAGAGTGATTCAAAAACAAATACAGCAACAAACTGAAGTCCTTGGGCTTAGGTAAGGCATATCAGGATGGAGGAAGTTCAAGCGCCTCTTTGAGCATTCTCTGGCCTCCACAGCCTAATCACAAAGGTTTCCTCATCAACAGGCTCTGCACAAAATCCTCTGAGCAGCTACACACTAAATATTCTCAATGACTTTACCTACAGGCAAGACGACTGAGGATGCCCAGGCAAAGGAACCAAGAGCTTACCAAAGAACAGACTTTTTTTTCCTCCTGTAACATCTCTGCCCTTGATAACAATGCATATTAATAGAAGTCCTTATATTATTTGTTGAGTTTTCAAACTCTTAACACTATTATGTATCTGTGTACTAAGCAATCCGGGGCTTCTCAGGTGGCTCAGGAGTAAAGAATCTTCTTGCCAATGCATGAAACTTGGATGTGGGTTCAATCCTTGGGCTGAGAAGATATCCTGGAGAAGGAAATGGCAACCCACTCCTGTATCCTTGCCTGGGAAATCCCATGGTCAGAGAGGCCTGTGGGTTACAGTCCATGGTGTCGCAAAAGAGTCGGACACGACTTAGCGACTAAACAACAACTCAGCAATCTCGCTGTAGGTCACTTTCAAAATCGGAACAGACCCAAGAATCTATGAAAGAAGTGCCAGTGTGACTTGAGGGACATGTGCTGTGATTGGGGTGGAGAAACACCATGAAATGAAATGAAATCAGCTTTCTACAGACAAGTAGCAATAAGACATGCGTATGTGCCCTGAAGATGTGTATGCGTGTGTATCAGCTGTAAAATCCTGAATGTTAGAGGCTGCAGAACAGTAGAAAATTGCTTTACACTCGGCACCACACTTGGCACATAGGAAGTGCTCGCGAAGTATTACTGGTTGGCCCACTGACAACTTTTGTAACGTAAAAGGCCATCATGACATGGCAGTAGAGTGCTACCATCTGTGCTTCTTTGTGGCATGGTGAAGCTGTGTTCTCCCAGAGGTCTAAAAAGAGCAAAAGAGTTCACTGGTCACAGTGGTGTGTTTTGTGGAAATGTTGAATCTTGAGACTCAGAAACGTCTGCAGTCAGACTGCCTGGGTTTAAGCACTGGCTCCTGCCAGCCATGCAGCTTTGGTCAGCTCTCAGCCTCAGTTTCTTCACCTGTAAAATGGGCTTAATAACAGGGTCTCCCTCAAAACATGAGAGTTAGAGGGGATCACACACGACATATTAGACGTTCCATGAAAATGAGCTATTTGGGACACTGGACCCTGGCTGGGCTTGGTTCTGAGTTCCCCAGAACACTCCACGTTTCTGGCAAAGTGGTTTCTTTTCACTCTCTTATCTGAATCTCTCCAAATGCTCTTTTGCAAACAGCTGTGATCAAATAAAACCCAACATCTTCCAGAAGCTCAGTGCAGAAGTTAAGTGAAAGTTTTTTTTTTTTTTTTTGGTCAATAAACAGCATGCATCTTATTGTCAACCAACTCACGCTGCTGTAAATCTCTTGGGCCTCTGGTTAAAAATCAGAAATATAAGATCCAGCACTGGCCTCAATCGAAAGCCCGGGGCACATTTAGAGCAGGTTGATGGACAATTTCTACCTGAATGAAGTTGATTCAGAGCATCCAAACATTGGTCAGATTTTATAGCTGGTCCGTGCCTTCCACACACTCGTCCATAGGGTCTGACACTGTGCCTTGCCTCATAATAAGGACAGCATATTTCTGGCACTTGCCATGTGCTGAATACAGTTCTGTCCTAAAAACTCTGCATTTATTAAGTCACATAATTGTCATAACAACGTGATGCTTTGGAGATGATTCAGAGGGACACCCTGCCCAATGGGGGTCATTTCTCACTGAGAAAATAACAAGCTGGCTCAAGCAGATCCTCTTCGGTGATCCCGGGATATGAGGGGCATACAGAAAGGACAGGTCACTCAAGCTCAGCCTGAAACCCCAAATTGTGAAGTCACTGTTGCCACAGAGCCTGGTTTTGGAAGCGCTGGGACCCAGGGAAGGGGTGGAGCTGAATGCTGGGCTCTCCTCCACCACTTCATTTCCCTGCTTCTTTGCGATAGAAGCCTGGCCGCAAAGACAACCTGGACTTGCCTGTTTGCAGCAGACTTGAAGGAGAGTCACCAATAAAATCCACAAGAGCCAAGAGAGGCTAGATTCTGAAAGTTCAGCAGCTTGTTCAGCTATGTGTAAGAAAAATGTCGACTGTTTTACATTAAATTCAATTAGTGACTTTGCACTGATTGTTTTCTCCAGTGCTGAGCACTGTGCCTCCCACATAGGCTCCATAAATACGCTGGATAAATGGGCAAGTTGTCTGAGTTATACTTTTAAATTGAATACACAAAACACGATAATTTTGTGAACAACCTAAATTACAAATAATACATTTTTACATCTCAAAGCTAGGAAAGTGTCTTTGAATCAATAAGTGGGGCTTTCAAAAAAGTTATTTTTATCTTTTTGTTTTCCCACACATGTTCATTTGGTGCTTTGAAAGTGTTTTCATTTTTAAAACACCAAACTCTGGCCTGGGACCAATCATCAGAGACCTAGAAAAGCCGGCTCAGGAGGTGAAGTGACTTGTGAAGTTCTCGGCGGAGTCAGGTTCTAATCCAGACCTCCCGACCTCTTTTTTAATATCAGTTCTGAAGGAAACTGATATCAGTTCTGGTACCCCTCCCCAGCCTCTTAAAACTGTGCCTCTGCATAACACAGTAACTGTGTCAACTGTGTTTAAAGGTAGAGTTTGCTGGCATTAAATACATTCACTTTGTTGTACAACCATCACCACTGTCCATCTCCAGAACTTTTTCAATCTGCCTGCCATGCAGGAGACACAAGAGACGCAGGTTTGATCCCTGGGTCGGGAAGATCCCCCGGAGGAAGGCACGGCAACCCACTCCAGTATTCTTGCCTGGAGAATCCCATGGACAGAGGAGCCTGGCGGGCTACAGTCCACAAGTAGGCACACACACACATGCATACATCATAGAAACTTTGCCACTGTGACCATTCTTAAGGACACCGTTCAGTGGCCATGGTGGTTCTTTTGTTTTGTTTTGTTTTGTTTTGTCTATTTTATTTTAGCTTTTTGACACTTGACATTTAGATATTTTATTTTCCTATAACTTATTAGAAAACATTTATGATAAATAGTTTAATAAACCTTTATGAATCTGACACCAAAGGAATAAAATATTGAAAATATTGTTTAAATCCCTCTGTATCTCTTTTGAACCATATTCTTTACTTGAACACTTCTTTTAGAGAAAATATCCTTCTCAAATTTTCTGTTAAACACTCTCATTATGGCGACAATACATTGCACGGTCCAGCCCTCCCCACTTTTCACACAAGCTCCTTCAGAACTGATATCAAAAAAGAGGTTGGGAGGTCTGGATTAGAACCTGACTCTGCCAAGAACTTCACAAGTTGCCTCACCTCCTGAGCCGGCTCTTTCTAGGTCTCTGATGACCAGTCCCAGGCCAGAGTTGTGTGTAGGGGGGATTACCACCCATTACTAGCTCTGGTTTATATATTGAAAGTGAAAGTGTTAGTCTCTAAGTCACCTCCAACTCGTGGCCCCATGGACTGTAGCCCTCCAGGCTCCTCTGTCCATGGGATTCTCCAGGCCAGAATACTGGAGAGAGTAGCCATGCCTTCCTCCCGGAGATCTTCCCCACCCAGGGATTGAACCCAGGTCTCCTGCATTGCAGGTGGATTCTTTACTGTCTGAGCCTGTATTGGGTGGGCCAAAAAGTTCGTTTGGTTTTTCCTGACCAAGCCAGTATGTTAAACAAACAAACAATAAATGCCTAAGGATATAGTCTCAAGGGAAGTAGGAGAGTGAGAACAACCAGAGCTGGAGAGCTGAGTCTTGAGTGCATCTGTGAAGGGGTCTCATCTGGGGGAATTGGCTCCGTCTGCATCCGCACAGCAGGGCTACATGGGGCTTCAGCTGCGGGGCAGAGAGAGGCTCATTATACAGCCCAGGCACCTTGCCGAAGACCATGGAGGCATGCCAAGTCAAAGCAAAATGCTCAGAATAGAAATGCAAGTCTCCTTTTATATCGGGGAGAAATCAGGAAATTTTCCAGAAAGCAGAGGATGGGGATATTGGGGTAAAAGAAAAAAAAAAAAAAAGAACAAGATGCACAGGACAGGTGAGTGTGTGGGAGGCACCTGGCCTTGTCCTGCCAGCTGCTGAGCCCAGGACGAGCAAGGACAAAGGGGGTGGCTCAGAGACACACGTGTTCCCAGAGATCAGAGGAGGAGAGAGGCCACAGCGCAAATCCCAAGCGAGAAAAGGCGAGTTTGAGAGAAGCAGAGAGCTCCAATCCCACATTGTGTTAATTAACAGAGCTGTGTTTTGCCAATGAGTGCCCAGCAGGGGCGATCGTCTGCCTGATAGCTAAGGCCTGCTCTTCTGCTTTCCTGATGGATTCTCAAGTGCACGACCCATGAAATTACTTCTTTAAAAAAAAAAAAGGACAAAGACAGTCAAAGAGGACAAGCACTTACGATTTGTGTACTGGGAGAGACTTTTGTTCTCTTTCTTGAAGAAAACAGGCTAATTATGGAGACCAGAGACGAAACAGAATATCCAGCCTTATCATCTCTCCTAGGAAAGCAGAAAATACTAACTCAAATAAATTAATAAAGACACCAAACCTGTGGGGGGCACTGACAATGTACCTGTGTACCTGGAGGCATTTTACTTAAACACTGTCCTAGATATTCCTCACAAAAACCCAACATCCTCCTCATTTCACAGATGTGAAAACAGCCGCACAGAGAGGTTAAAAAAGTGCTCCAAGGTCACACAGCAAAACAGAATCAAAAGGAACATTTCATCTTCCTTCTCGAGACCCTCAATAGCTGGCTTATAATTTTTTTTAAATGGCCTAAAAAGGAGTTAGCAAGGGTCCCAGATAAAATGCAGCTGACAGGAGGTTCTTGCCCCTCTTTTCTGTAGGGCTTTGCCCTCATCTCTGTGACAGCAAGCCTCACCAGCCTAGGAACTTGTTAGAGATGCAAATTCTCAGGTCCCACCACAGACTTACGGAGATTCTGTTCTAAGAAGCCATCCAGTTTGGGAAGCCTGCTCTTATTCAATGCTTGGCATACCGTATTCAATCAACATGATGTTCCCAAGTGTGTGACATGAAAGTTACTCTTTCTGTACTGAAGTTTCCTCATCTGTAAAATGGGTCATTGTTCCACTCACCTCTCAGTGTTGTTTGAATATATAAGATGCTGAAAGTATACTGTAAGCATTCAACAATGTTGGGGACTCTTGCCACTAAGGTACTACTTGCTGCTGTTAATTATGCCATTTTCATTCCTGAGAACAGCACAAAATAAGAGATCTGGTGGTACACAATCTACAAAGAACAGTCTTAATACAATCTTCTGATTATTTGACACTGAATTGTATTTGTGTGTATGTATGCACTCCACACTAGAGAGTACTGATTCTTTGGTCTTGGTTTGCTTTGGTTTTATGTGGTCGGTTCAGACATCAAACAAGGTAGCCTTTCAAAACCTTCAGGTTGAATTTTTCAGGGGCTGTTCCCGCCAAGAAGTCCACCTATGGATGCTAATCCCACCCATGGAAGCTAACTCACCTGTGGATGCTAAACCACAGAGTGCCCAAAAGCTTAAGGCAAGGCTCAGCCAAATTTTTCTTTAAAGGGCCAGTCAGTAAATAAATAGTTTGGGTTTTGCAGGCCATAGGGTCTTTGTTGCCATTCAACTCTGCCGCTGAAGTGCAGCAGACTACATGCAAACCAATCAGGTGGGCTGACTTGGCCCACGAGCCACGATTTGCCAAACTCTGGCTTACAGAACCAATAAACTGAACATGCGAGAATCATGGTCCTTCCTTTTCTAAGGCTCCATTCAAAACACTTCATTTTCTTTGTTAATTCATTATAAAGAAATTGGCTATTCACTTCATTATATCTCTAGTTCTTGCAGCCAGGGGGTGTAAATTCTAGAAGTGTATAAATTGGAGCAAAATCCCACTTCAACTTTAGAATTTGAGGGACATGGATTTTTATCTTATGACACTGAAGGTACAGAATTATTCAAACCAAAAACCTATTGCCATGTATGCCCACACAAACTGATTCTTTTTCATCCTAATTAGAATGCGATGCATTTTATTAAGTGAAAACTTTAGCATCCTGCATACACTTCAGCTAATCTGTTTTTCTAGGATTTGATAAAAGATATGGAAAAACAGTATATCCTTTTGATCTAGGATATATGTACAATAATTGTGTAAGAACATGTCATGATAAATAATCTTAATACACACAGACATCACTCTCTAAGTGATGTTGGGTTGAATTAGTAGTCGTTTTGCTTTGTTAAGAGTCTTTAGGATTCGTGAGTGGTGGGAAGTTCTCATTTTCATATTTCACTCTGGTATAATCTGGGAGTAGGATTATGGGCTGGGTCAAGTAGAGAGTCAAGACAGAAGGTGGAGACAAGGCAATGAATAGAGAGTGGTAGAAACTTCCTGATGGCTTAGAGCAGGGGCCTCCTGGGGTACAAGATGGAGAAGAAGAGGCCAGAATGCAGAGAAATGGAAACCAGAGCCAGGGGCCTTGCAGGAAAAGGAAGGAGTGGAAATAACCCTCTAAGTTGCCAGGAAGTAGACAAATGAAATTTTGGAGGGTACCGCTCGGGGCTTCTGACACCCTGGTAATGTAATATTTAACATACAATGTGCAGTGAAGAGATGTGAGCTGGAAAATGACAGGGTGGAGGTAAGTGGGTGGCAATTTTATCTGCTATTTGAACCCGAACAGCCCAGTTTTAGGAAAACAGATAAAACACCAATAAATAATGCAGCACACCTCCTCTGTACCTGGTGGCAATGGGCTTCCATTTTAATGAGGATTGAATGCAACATAGACATTTTGACGCCCTGACACAGCCATTAAAGTAGAAATCTATCTGTACAGCCTGTCACAGCTGCTTCACAACACCAGGAAGCCCAACCCCCACGTCAAAGAGGCCTAGAGGTTTCCATGGCAGTGGGAGGCACATGCCTCCTCCTTTAGAGTAAGCTGGACCCCAGGCCCTAGGAGGGCAGGCCCTGAAAAGTCTAGGTTGCTGGCCCTGTCTCTGGGCAGAGGGGTGGGTACACATGCTCCGGAGTTTGGATTCCAGTTTGTGGATGGGGTAAGGGGTGGGAGGTGGTAGGGTAATATCATGATTAATCCTCACCACTTGTATTAAAGCACTGTCATATACCTTAGCTCATTTGTGCTCCTCAGCCTGCGAGATTGACCAGGAGTGTGTTTTTCTCATTCTATCTTTGGGGAAATGGGTCCCATGGTCAAGGTCAGGTAAAGTCAAGGAAGTTGTACAGAGAGACCGTGACCTTGTCTCTGGGCTTGGAGAAAGGCCTCCAGGCTGAGGATGTCCCTCCTCTGTCCCAGGGACATGAGATCATCAGCGCTACCTGCCTCTGGCCTGCTGTGGACACCGGAGTCCAGTTGCCCATGGTGCACTGCATGGCACCCAAAGGCCCAGTTGCCCACATGGCACCAGACTGTCCGAGGAACTGTAATTCCTGTGTCCAAATTCCCTGCATGCAGGTAGGACTCCAGGCCTGCAGATCTGGCTGTGTTCAAGTGCCCCAGTGGGGCTGGGAGGGCCACAGAAACATGTTAGTTTCCATTGTAAGGAGTGAGCAAGAAGCAGCTGCCCAGGATGGCCTTCCCTGGTGGCTCAGCAGTAAAGTATCTGCCTCCCAAGCAGGAGACCTGGGTTCAACCCTTGGGTTGGGAAGATCCCCTGGAGAGGTAATAGCAGTCCACTCCAGTATTCTTGCCTGGGGAATCCCATGGAGAGAGGAGCCTGGTGGGCTACCATCCATGTGGTCACAAAGAGTCAGGCACGACTAAGTGCAGCTGAGGACCCATGCACACAAGTGCCCAGGACAGGTCACATAGAAAAGCCTGTGCTGACGTGGGAGGAAAGAAGGATGCCTGGCAAGGCCCAAAGCAGCAGCACCATGTGCCCACGGGCACAGCAGAGGTTGCAAAGGGGAACATCATCTGCAGCCTTGCCCGTGGGGTGCTGGCTGTGGTCAGAGGGCTGCTCAGTGTGGTGGACAGGACCCTGGACCAGACACAGAAGGGCTAGGTCCTTGTCCAAGCTGTGTGGCTAAGCAGCCACATAACCCTGGAAGAGAAGGAGCCTCAATATCCTTATATGTATGATGGGTATAATGGGGTGCATTGTGTCCCTGCAAAAGCCACAATGTCCAAGTCCTAACCCCTAACACCTGTGAATATGACTTTATTTTGAAATGGGGTCTCTGCAGATGAAATAACTTAAGAATCTCAAAATGAGATCATCCTGGATTTAGGTGGGGCCCAAAATTCAATGACAGGTGTCCCTAGAAGAGAAAGGACTGAAAGACTTGACACACGAGACACAGGGGAGAAGGTCATGATGAGGCAGAGACCATCGGGCTCTGCCACAGTCAAAGGTCACCTGAAGCCACCAGGGGCTGAATAGGCAGAAAGGAGTCTCTCGGAGAGACTGCTGACACCCTGATCTTGGACTTCCAGGCTGGAGAACTGAGGCCAGAAGGTCCTGTTGTGTTAAGCAGCCCAGCCTATGGCACACTGTCACAGCAGCCCCAGGAACTAACACAGTGGGGATAACAGCTCAGTCCACTTGCCACCCGCCACTGCTGTTCAGGCACTCAGTCATGTCTAGCTCTTTGCGACCCCATGGACTGCAGCATGCCAGAGTCTGCTCAAACTCATTTCTACTGAGTTGGTGATGCCATCCAACCACCTCATCTTCCGTTGCCGCCTTCTCCTCCTGCCCTCAATCTTTCCCAGCATCAGAGTCTTTTCCAATGAGTCTGCTCTTTGCATCAAGTGGCCAAAGTATTGGAGCTTCAGCTTCAGCATCAGTCCTTCCAATGAATAATAAGGACTGATTTCCCTTATGATTAACATAGGGCTCACTGTCGGAGAAAGCAATGGCACTCCACTCCAGTACTCTTGTCTGGAAAATCCCATGGATGGAGGAGCCTGGTGGGCTGCAGTCCATGGGGCTGCTAAGAGTCGGACATGACTGAGCAACTTTACCTTCACTTTTCACTTTCATGGAGAAGGCAATGGCAACCTACTCCAGTGTTCTTGCCTGGAGAATCTCAGGGACGAGGGAGCCTGGTGGGCTACTGCCTATGGGGTCGCACAGAGTCGGACACGACTAAAGCAACTTAGCAGCAGCAGCAGCAGCAGCAGCAGGGCTCTGTAGAGACTAGCTGAACCATGGTCCTGATGTCACAGGATATAAGCTCCTGGTTGTCCTGCCCAGGTCTGTGCTGTCCAGGAAAGCTGACATAACCTCCGTGTGGTTACTGAGCACCAGAACTTGACTAGTCCAAGTGGAGATGTGCCACCAAGTAGAAAGAAAAGAGTATAAATTATCACTAATATTTCTTATTTTGATTACATGTTGAAATGGTATTTTGGACCTACTGAGCTAAATAAGATATATATATATATATATATATATACAAACACACACACACACACACACACACACACACACATATATATCAGCTGTTTGATTTTAGACTTTATTTTTAATGTGGCAACTAGAAAAGGAAGAACTATGTATGTGGCTCCTGCTGCTGCTGCTAAGTCACTTCAGTCATGTCCGACTCTTGCGACCCCATAGATGGCAGCCCACCAGGCTCCCCCATCCCTGGGATTCTCTAGGCAAGAGCACTGGAGTGGGTTGCCATTGCCTTCTCCGATGCAGCTCCTACTCTATTTCTATTGGTCCAGGCTGGCCTAGACAATGCCCTGAATGGCTCCCAAATGAGGATTCAGGCAGATCTTTCAAATGACCACAAGCCAAGGCAAAAGCAGTTCATACCAGCCACACTGCATAAAGGAAAGGACACCTGTGCTCTGGTTTGGCGGAGAAGGCAATAGCACCCCACTCCAGTACTCTTGCCTGGAAAATCCCATGGATGGAGGAGCCTGGTAGGCTGCAGTCCATGGATCGCTAAGAGTCGGACACGACTGAGCGACTTCACTTTCACTTTTCACTTTCATGCATTGGAGAAGGAAATGGCAACCCACTCCAGTGTTCTTGCCTGGAGAATCCCAGGGACGGTGGGCTGCCGTCTTTGGGGTCGCACAGAGTCAGAGACAACTGAAGCGACTTAGCAGCAGCAGCAGTAGCAGCTCTGATTTGGGGCCTGCCTCTGTCTGATTGCAGAAAACAGCACTCAACAGAGCTCTGCCCAAGGTAGCAGGCTCCCCCTTGAAGTGAAGTGTTAAGTCATTTCAGTCACGCCTGACTCTTGGAAACCCCATGAACTGTAGCCCGCCGGACTCCTCTGTCCATGGGATTCTCCAGGCAAAAATACTAGAGTGGGTTACCATTCTCTTCTCCAGGGAATCTTTCCAACCCAGGCCTCCTGCACTGCAGGTGAATTGCAGGGGTTAGGGATTCAATGATGAACAATGAAAAGTAAGTATCTTTGTTTCACAGTTCTACTCCTTTGGCTTCTAACCCAGAGTCCACCCCAGATCTGCATTCACTGTCAACACTCAGGCCTCTGAGTGCCTGGCACCTCGGGCCTCTCCCAGGCTCAGCTAAGTGCCTGTAATAATAGGTTGGTGGGAGCTCAGACAATCACAGCCACAAAGGCCACAACACTGGCCAAGGTTGTAACTCTGTCTCCTTCAGTCTGTCCATCTAGCCCAATCCACGCCTGTCCAGCCATCTCCAGGCCACTGCTCAGATGCTGACTCTGCCCGGCTCCTGCATTTCTCACTCCTGTCCTCTCCCACTCGGTCCTGTCTGCACACTGGAGCAACCACTAGCTTGATCCTGGGCTGGCGATGCGAGTAGACAAAACGGAGCGTTTGATCCACCACAATGCAGCTCCAACGGGAGAAACACCGGCAGTAATGACAGGCACGGGTGGGAGGGAGGAGATGAATCGCTGGGAAGCCCCGACTTCCCACCCTGCAGAACACACAAAGACAGGCACCCACACCCACCTGGGCAGACAGGCAGACTCCCATACTCCAGAGAGGGGAAACCAGGTTAGCTCAACCCGCAGGCACCAAGGGGCTTCCTCCAGAAGCCCTCCTGCCCTGCCAGGCCAGAAGGGAGCTTCCTCTTCCCAGAACTTTAATAATATCTATGGCCTGTGCTAGAGCTTCCCCCCCCCCTAGTGGTTCAGATGGTAAAGAATCCACCCGCAAAGCAGGAGACTCAGGTTCTAACCCTGGGTGAGGAAGATCCCTGGAGAAGGGAATGGCTACCCACTCCAGTATTCTTGCCTGGAGAATCCCGTGGATAGAGGAGCCTGGTGGGCTACAGTCCACAGGGTCGCAAAGAGTGGGACCCAGCTGAGCGACTAACACTAACGGCCTGTGTTGCTTCTCTTTGTAACCCTTCTTCGTAGCAGCTGTGAACGTAGAGAAGTCCTGAAGGGCAGGGCTCACCTTAAGCTTCAACATGATGACCATGGTGTCCGTGATGCAGCAGAATACCTAGCATACTGAAAGTGTTCAATATGTGTTTGCTGTTGTTATTAACGAGGGAAAAAAGAGAGCAAAGCTACCACAGGCTTATTTCTAAGGCCACCTTTCCTGGGTTTAGAAAAAATTGCCCAAGATTTGGAAATGGAACAAAGGGTTTACTGTAGGTTCCTTTACTGAGTTAGCAGGAGGTATGCAGCTGGCTCCTGGGGCTGATTCTGCCTCAGTTTGATTTGTTATTTACTATTGATTAGGATATTTACAACTCTATCCAGGTAGATGTCAACTTTTAGAAAACTGATAGCAAACCAATGGTTCCAACCAAGACTAATGCAAATGAATATTGTCCTGTAGAGATGTAAATGATTTCCAGCCTGAAGAAAAGCTAAGCCTAGTCAGTGCTTACTGTTTATTGCCCTGTGGTTCATAACCAGTTTTGTATCTAACCTAGCAATCTTATTTCCTTTTCTAGGATATCTTAAATGTCTTTCCCTTGGCCACCTGATGTGAAGGACTGACTCATTTGAAAAGATCCTGATGCTTGGAATGATTGAAGGCGGAAGGAGAAGGGGATGACAGAGGATGAGATGGTTGGATGGCATCACTGACTCAATGGACATCAGCTTGAGTAAGCTCCAGGAGTTGGTGATGGACAGGGAAGCCTGGCGTGCTGCAGTCCATGGGGTCACAGTCAGACATGACTGAGCGACTGAACTGAACTGAACTGATGGAACACAAAGGGGCTTCCCAGGTGGTTCAGTGGTAAAGAATCCACGTATCAATGCATGAGGCACAAGAGATGCGGGTTTGATCCCTGGGTCTGGAAGATCCCCTGGAGGAGGAAATGGCAATGCACTCCAGTATTCTTGCCTGGGAAAGCCCATGGACAGAGGAGCCTGGAGGGCTATAGTCCATGGGGTCACAAAGAATCATACACAACTGAGCAACTGAACACACAACACTTAAAACACAAAACCCACTGCTCTTCAATGGTCTTCAAACCAGCTTTTCCATCTTACTGGTTCCCTCATCAGTGAACAAGTGGGATAGATTTTTGAGCCCAGACCATTCTATTCGGCATGGGAGGCAAGTTTTTAAGTTTCTGAACATGATTGCTTGGCACTGCGGAGATTCAGAAGCACTGGACTCTCAGGTTATAACTTCCCTAGCTAATCAGTTAGCTATCTCAGTTTTGGACTGTTTAATGGTCACGAGCTCACTCTCAGGTGCCTAATAGTGCTTCTAGCAGGTCCTTCCAGAGGAAATGATTCTCAAACCTTTGGAGATTTTAGAGAATAAAAGTAGGACATTGGGACAACTGGTTGCCATCTAATCTGGGGGCAGAGAGAACAGGCCAGAGCAAAGACACACCATGTCCTGCCAAAGATTCCGTGCTGTCCCATCAGTGACGCTTTGTACAAAGAACACCTTCCCTGCTCTAGCCCCAGCTCAAAGGCTACTTTCTCCTGAAGCCCCCCTTGACCACCTCCCACCCCACCACCCAGGAAGAGTAGGCTGCAGCCTTTTCTGTGAGTGTTATGCAGGCCCTTACTTTACAACAGAACTTAAATATCTTTTCTCAGAATCGCATGCAACTCAGCTCCCATGTAAAGTTGCCAGCTGCCTTAAACAAGAGTATGGGTGAAAGACACTATTCTGGGAATGGGGTGGGTGTGCTCCCAGCTTGGAACAAAGAAGAGGAGAAAGGAGGTTCTAGGAAAGATGAAACAGACTTGGGAAAGGCAGGGCAAAAGTGATCCAAGCTAAAGTGACATGTACATCTCAGGGCCTGTGTCAAAACTGTGGGATTAGGTGAAAAATGCAGGTGTGTTTGAGCAGTCAGGGGTAAAGGTTTCTGGGAATTCAGGGCAGATGGAACTGGAAAAAGGAGAGGGAGAGGATACAGAAACCTGTCTGTGCTTCTGAAATTCGATCTGAGTTAATCTGCACAGATCTTGGTTCCTATCATCTGGTGACTAGATGCACAAATGATAAAAATAAATAAATAAAAAGCAGTGAACTCAATCAGTCTTGGTCCACAACTATAGAATTCCCAGGGTGTTAGAGTGCCCGCTACCAGGATAACCCCTACCAGCGGGTGTATGATGACCCATAGCACTTGGAGATAATGTTATAAATATTTCCTTCTACATCTGTAACTTCCACTTGACCATCAACTCCTTGGGAAAAGAGTCCAGCTTAAGTCCATCTTTGTGATCCCCGATCCCAAAAGAATTTGCTGTATCGGAACTGTTTTAAAATTTCCTGAATGTGTATTTTGTTGCCCATTGAACTTTCTTTACCTGTGCATTTATTTTCAAAAATAGCGAAGCAAGAAGAAGCAGTGAAAATCCCAAGACCCAAAGTAAGACACCACTTTAAAAATGAGAGCAAAATAGAAAATCTCTGGGACCAGCAGAAGAAAAGAATTCATACAGACGTAGATCTGCCCCTGATGAGTTAGCAGTCTGGAAGTCATCTGACTCTGCCTTTAATGCCGGTAAATATGCAGGCAAAGAAAGCTAACAAATGACCTCCAGAAATCACCTTCTGAGAAACGGTAAAGACACATACGCGGAAAGCCGGTGTGAAACTGATCTCTTGGGCAGAGACTCTGGGGTGTCCAGCAAACCCAGATTAGGACCAGTTATCTTCCTAGGACATTTATGATTATAGGGAACATTTTTAAAAGCTTTCTTAAAGGATGTATATTAAAATTTTTTAATTTATTTATTTGGCTGCACTGGGTCAAATAGTTGCAGCATACAGGATCTTCAATCTTCAGTTACGGCATGTGGTTCCCAGACTAGGGGTCAAACTAGGGCACCCTGCATTGGGAGCTTAGAGTCTTGGCTCCTGAACCACCAGGGAAGTCCACAGTGGGAACATTTTATTACTATAACCTGGAAAGAGGAATCAGAAGGCCTGAGTTCTTATCATGATTCTGCCTTGACCATCTATCAGCTAGTACACTAAAATATGACCTACCACAACCCATATTTCCCATGGCCTTCCCCCAGTGCTCATCTTGTCAGTCCTGTGCGGTGCCTCCTGAATCAGGGACCAACTGAGGTCCAGGGATCCAGTGAGATGCCTGCAGCCAAAATTCAGGAGTAATTAGGAAAACACTTCAACTGGCCAGGGCTGGCTGTGAGATAAAGGCAAAATCCATGTGGTGCTGCTGGTAGGCCCCTGACGATAAGAAGAAAATGGGAGGGGAGTCAGGATGGGGGAGATAAATCTGGTCTGAATTTACATCGATAGGAAACCTTCCAAAATTAAGAGAGAAAAGCAAAGAAAGCACACAGGTGCGGAAGCTGAGCTGCCCGCGACATCACCGAACACTGATTACAGCTTGATGCTTGCTAATTTGGGATGACTGAGGAGCTGCTGATGAAAACGCCCTTCAGAGCCTCTGTCCTTAATGCCCCTTCTCCGGAAAGGCAGGAGGAGCCTGCCTCATTTCAACAATCAAAACGGCGGAGCCATTCCCTGACTCTGTTGCCTCCTGGCTTTGTGATCTTGGAGAAGTCAGCTCACCTTTCTGGGGCTCAGATTCCACATCTGTACCCAGAGGGCAGAGGGGGATGGACAAGAGCTTGCCTCACCTGCCAGCTCCGGGAGCCCCTGCCTGAGGCTAGGAGAACAAGCTCGCTGGGGATCTCTGCAGCCCCTCCTGCTGCTTCCAGAAAACACAGGATTCTCCATCAAACCATTCTAGCGAAGAATATCTTCTACTCCCTGCCTAACAGTCTAATTTGCCTCCCATGTGCTCTTGCAGATGGCCCAGAGAAAAGTCCACATTGGTGTTCGAGGCGCCAAGCTCTGGGGAGAAAAGAAATCCCGCAGTGGTGGGGAAGGAGTTGGGAGGCGGGGCGTATAGAGCAGGCAGGAGTCAAGCAGTGGAGAGGAGGGGTGCCGGTCAGTGCAGCTCCTCATGTGTTAGCTCCCGCGCCTCCTTGGGGGTGTTCCTAGGCTCTAAGACAAGGGGCTGGCTCACAGCATCAGTGCAGCAAAACCAGGGACCAAGCATCAGCCTCGGTATACTGTATCTAGATGCCTGTTTCAAAGCGGTCTCCTCCTTTTCAGTCGGAATCAAGAACTTAAATTTACCTTCTAGTTAGACTCCAAGAGGTGCTACAAAGTACTAGCAAAGGTCTTTAGACCAGAGTCAAGCAAAGGTCTCAATATCCTACAGTTGGTCTTTGATGCCACCCTTCCTTGGTGGTGGTGGTGGTTCAGTTGCTAGGTTGGGTCTGACTCTTTGGGACCCCATGGACTGTAGCCCGCCAGCTCCCCTGTCCATGGGACTTCCCAGGCAGGAATACTAGGATGGGTTGCGATTTCCATCTGCAGGGGATCTTCCTGACGCAGGGATCCAACCCTCATCTCCTGCCTTGCAGGCAAATTCTTTACTGCTGAGCCAGCAGGGAAGCCCCCTTGATAGCACCCTTAGTCCTGGTAAAGGCTTCTCACTGAGTCCTCAACACGTTAGAAAGTCCATCTCTACACGCTGTGGCACCTCCCCCACAGGCTTACCTTAGTGACCTCCTACCTATCCCCGGTCTCCTGACCTTGACTCAGCCCCCAGTACAGCCAGAGCTGGGCCCCCCTTCCCATCAGAGTCCCACTTGCCCAAGAGCTGCTGGAAGCCTCAGCGGTACAACAGCTCTGCTTCTGCCCCTCATTGAGCAGATTCATTCCCTGCATTGCAAATTAGAAACTGGAATATAACTTCTCAGGAAAGGCTTTATCATGGTGATTAAATTCTGTGTAAATCAATATAGAAAGATAAGCAGTATTCAGGACTTCATAGTGGTTGAGTGGTTAAGAATCAGCCTTCCAATGCAGGGGATGTGAGTTCAATTCCTGGTTGGGAAACTAAGATCCCACAGGCTAAACCTGTGCACTTCAACTAGAGAAGCAAGCATGTTGCAATGAAAGATTTTGCAATCCGCAACGAAGACCCAGTGTACCGCAACTAAGACCCAACACAGCCAAATAAATAAATATAAAAAACAAAAGAAAAGAAAGAAAGAAAATCAGTGTGAAAATCAGGAGCAGTGACTAAACGACTCACCCATGGTCACAGAGGCAGCTGGTGACAGAGCTCAACCCAGGGCTCCTAACTCCCAGCTCAGTTACAGATGGGCTTTTACTCACTGGCTTGGCAACCTGCCTACTGTTTATAGTATGGTTTCTACCAGAATCTGTGTTCTGAGTTCCCAGTCACCATATTGCAGGGAAAAATTCGGAACAGGCTCCTTCTAAGTTGGAGACCAATAATTCCATGTTAGGGCTGGTAGGAGGGGCCAATTCAAGGAAGTGACATTCTTCCTGAACTGACCAGCCTCATAGAAGGGTCCTCACAGTGCAAAGGCCCTCAGGACTCAATGTGAAGTGTGGTCCGGGAACTCCTGGGGAGAGGAGCCTTTCCTAGCCTCATGCTTACTTAATCTTTCTTCCTCACTGTGCTATTTCTAAGTGAAAGAAACGAATGAAATAGTTAATTACTACTAATATGATTGGGGGAGAAAAACTCCATGATCTCATTGCTTCAAGCGCCAATCAGAGTTCATTTTTTCTTACAACCATCAACCTTCACTAACGTGAAGCTGACCCGTGGTCCCCTTCTGATGGTGCTGGTGTTGCTGATACAATGCCCATGCTCAACGCTCAGTGATGTTCGTGAGACAAAGTGTTCAGTCTGGATGATGTTTTTTCCTCTCGGGGCTCTCTTTTTCTCCCATGAACGACAACAATCACGAACATCTTAGGGTGCCATTGTCCCCACATTGAACTGCTGGAGGGCTTTCAACACCCCCTAAATAGCAGGGACGACCGAAGTGCTCTTTCACGCTGTGACAGTGACCTTCCTTATGATCTTTCTCTTGGTGTCATGTGGACTTCCAGGAGACTGCTAAGCGACTTTCAGGAGACATGCCAACCCTCAAGTGTTAAAGAGAGCCTGAAGATACCCTGAGCCTTGCCCATTTTTAAAAAATTTTTCATTTAATTTTATTTTTTGGCTGCACCAGATCTTAGTTGCAGCACACAGGATTTTTTTGTTGCTGAGTGTGGGATCTTAGTCACAGCATGTGGGATCTAGTTCCCTGACCAGGGATTGAACCCAGGCCTCCTGCATTGGGAGCAGGGAGTCTTAACTACTGGACTATCAGGGAAGTCTCCCACCTTCTCTTCTTTAAGGTCCCATCTGGAGTGGCTTCTTGACTCTGAACAGATACAGGTATGAGGAAGAGGAGAGGAAGGCAGTGATCAGCCTGAGCATTGGTGAAACCTTGAATGGCCACAACCTGTCACTTCACTTTTCTGATACCTTTTCTTCTCTGTCATGTGACGGGCCCAGGCTGGGCAAGCCCTGAAGATCCTTCTGGCTGCCAAGACCGTTGAGTCTCCAAAGGGCAGCAGGACCAAGTTTTCCAAGAAGGGAGGGAAACTGAGAGGTCAAGGGATGCCCCTGGAAACAGGCTGGAGGGTGGCGTGCGGGAGGGAGACGAGGAAGGGCATTTGCCTCTTTGGACCTTTGGAAAGAGACTCTGTTTTCTTCCTTTGGAACTTGGACATCGAACTCCTCGGTGACAAGGCTCCCAAGGCCATGATGAGCAGCTTGGGATGAGGACAGGTGAGGGGTGCTGGCAGAGCAGCTTCCTCCCTGGTGTCATGACCCACCCCTCCTCCACCCTCCCCACTCTCAAGTTCTCGGCACTCCCCCACCGCCTAGGGGGCGGGGAAGGGTGTCAAGACCCCCAAGCCTCTTGCCTCATCCTCTTGCACAAGGCATGGCCAGACGCCTGGCTGGGAGGAGGAGCCCTGGTCTCCGTGATGATTAGGAGGGTGAAGATAATTCCATTACCAGTAATAGGATGTTGTAAACATTCCGTCTCCACCTGTTAATTAGCACCACCCCCTCTTTGCTCCCTAATACAAAGCGATGCTGCGTAATCATGGCATTTTGTTGGTGATGCTGTTTCTCATATGTGGTATTTCAGTGGTTTGTGTGGGAGAAAGAATTAATTATAGCTCTCCGGTTCCAACCCATTCTCAACCCCACCCCCGTCCTCTTCTCCCATTCCCCTGATATAAAAAGCCATATGTGTATGTATATGCAGAGTAAACACATCATGCCATTTCCTGTTTACTGAGGCAGGGGGAAGGGAGAGCACTGTGGACCAAACACCGAACTAAGTCCCAAGTCTGCCTCTGGTACCACCGCAAACCAACACAGAAGCCCTGGGGACCTCTGTCTCTGGGCCTCGGCTTCCTGGTCCTGAAACAGGGATAACAAAGCAGCCCTGCTCACGCTGAGCTCGCTCTGAGGACCAAAACAATGAAACCTGGAAGCTGTGTGATTTAGCTGTATACATTAACAGCTAAATTCTTAGTAACTGTTCCATGTGTCTATGGAATTCCTTCTATAGAGTCTTCTGCAGCTTATCTACAGCCAGGTTTCTTTGGTAACCTAACCAAACTAAAGAACTAGAATCAAAATTATTAGACACAAATAAGTCAATAGAGGTGGGGGCGGCTTAGACGCCAGGAGGCTGGAGAGAGGAGGTGCAGTGGGTGTGAGGAGCAGCATGGTAGTCAAAGAGATGATGATGAAAGGCTAGGGGATCGCAGGTGAGTTCAGACTTCACATGTGTAGGGAGCACATATTTAAAACACAGAATAAGAACCTTAAAATGGGCTGGCACACTGGGGGAAATTCAGAGTGGAGAGGTGGAGGAGGACTAGGGCTAAGAATACATATAAATATATATGCTATGCAATTTGCTTTATCTGTATCTTAGAATCTGAGAATCTATAAATGAACCAGGCATAGATGAAAACTGGAAAAGGATAGAATTTGCTCA
The DNA here is from genome assembly GCA_006408695.1 of Aepyceros melampus. Lineage (NCBI taxonomy): Eukaryota > Metazoa > Chordata > Mammalia > Artiodactyla > Bovidae > Aepyceros > Aepyceros melampus. The sequence goes on from SJXQ01003488.1 coordinate 151,504, forward strand.
AAATACCATAGATCCATATTGACACTGGTGGTGGGAAAAAATAGCAGCTGTGTCAGGGGCTGTACTCCTGGGGTAGAGGAGCTGTGGACATTATTATTCTATACAGGGGCCATGGTTTGGCTTCTGTTATCAGAAACTGTGGAGGGTGAGGCATTTTATAATTTATAATCCCCTGAACAACTCTTGAAGCAGGAATCATAACCGATCAGGAAGCAGAGGCTTAGAAAAACAGATGTCTTGCCCAACATGACACAGCCAGTTAAGTGGAAGAACTGGGATTCAAACCATATCTGACTCCTGAGCTGCCTCTCATGGTAGATAGGAGGGTCCCTACTTTGCTTTAAGCCCCCATAACTAGGACGAGAGGAGAACACACCTAAACCAACCAAACTCTCTTATGCGTAAAGCCTAAGTTCTTGTCATCATACCCACTTCCTCCTAGAAAAGTTCAACTTGTTTCCATCCTGGAAGCTGGAGAAAAATGTACCAAAACCATCAGTGGTCAGGTGTGGGCCAATTACCATGGAGCTGCTTTCGGTCCAGTCTTGCTCAAGCCACAGAGGACACGTCTGTGGTCAGAGAGAGAACACGTTAACTAAACAGGATGGAATCTATCTTCAAACAAAATCCCCCAGAAATGCAACTGTAAGTCAAGGAGAGGTCGGGTAACACGGCATGCCCATGATTTAGTGAGGCAAGAAGAGGAGTTTCCTTTGACATGTCCAGTCTTTAGAAAGTTAAAAAAAAAAAGAAAACATAAATAAGTAATATACGGTAAATGCCAAAGAAATGAAGCTCTGTGGGCCAATTACCATGGAGCTGCTTTCGGTCCAGTCTTGCTCAAGCCACAGAGGACACGTCTGTGGTCAGAGAGAGAACATGTTAACTAAACAGGATGGAATCTATCTTCAAACAAAATCCCCCAGAAATGCAACTGTAAGTCAAGGAGAGGTCGGGTAACACGGCATGCCCATGATTTAGTGAGGCAAGGAGTTTCCTTTGACATGTCCAGTCTTTAGAAAGTTAAAAAAAAAAAAAAAGAAAACATAAATAAGTAATATACGGTAAACGCCAAAGAAATGAAGCCATCCTTTTGTCTAAAGAAAAGAAAAAATTTAGCCTAATAAATTCCTCCTAAATTAAGGTGAAAAAAAAAAAAATATATATATTTTTACCAATTCCCCCGAATAGAGTGTTGCACACCCAAAGAGTCACTTGTCTAGTTAGCCTTCTCCAAACCCACACAGCACCCATAAGAGAAGCACGTGTGTGGCCTGTGAGAACCACAAAACATGAAAAGCAGTGGAAAGAGAGATGAAGGTCTTCTTGAGAGCGTGAGAGCATCTTTGCAGCAGGTGGCTGCCATGTTGCCTCAGGGACCCTGCTCCTGGGAGTGCCAGCCACTGGCATATCCATCAAGTCACGAGGTGCGGGGGGCTTACACGAAGAGGCTGAAGCAGGGCTAAGCTGAGCCCTGACCCCACAGTGCTGAGGGGATTCACTTGTCTAGTTAGCCTTCTCCAAACCCACACAGCACCCATAAGAGAAGCACGTGTGTGGCCTGTGAGAACCACAAAACATGAAAAGCAGTGGAAAGAGAGATGAAGGTCTTCTTGAGAGCGTGAGAGCATCTTTGCAGCAGGTGGCTGCCATGTTGCCTCAGGGACCCTGCTCCTGGGAGTGCCAGCCACTGGCATATCCATCAAGTCACGAGGTGCAGGGGGCTTACACGAAGAGGCTGAAGCAGGGCTAAGCTGAGCCCTGACCCCACAGTGCTGAGGGGATGAACCCGTTTCCCTTCTCCTGGCCTCTTAGCCACACCCCCAAAATCCTTCAAGTCTCTTCAGCTCCCGTCCCTCCCCGGAAGTCCTCCAGCCCCTTCGTTCCTCCTTGATCCAAGCATCTGCCACACTCTGGGCTGAACGCATTGTTTCTGTACCTATTATGCCTCTATTAGTTCTCATTCTCCTGGTGGCAAGTGGTTCCTATTTCCTTTGACTGTTCCTCACTGCTGAGTAAAGAGCTCTCACTCAGTAAATATCCTGCTGATTCAGTAACAGATGAAGGATTTAGGAGTTCTTGGTTTCATAGTTACCTAAAGATGGAGGGAGGGAGAGAAGGATAAAGACGGTGTTACCCTGGGGAAGAGGAACCCCTTGGAGCACCCAGGACAGCATTCTTCCCTGTAACAAGCTCTCTTTACAAGGAAGAAAAAATGAATTATCACACATTTTGTGAATTCCCAGCGTCTAAACATACCACAAAAGCACAGGCTCGAAGTGCTGGAACTGGCAAGTTCACTCAGTAAATATCCTGCTGATTCAGTAACAGATGAAGGATTTAGGAGTTCTTGGTTTCATAGTTACCTAAAGATGGAGGGAGGGAGAGAAGGATAAAGACGGTGTTACCCTGGGGAAGAGGAACCCCTTGGAGCACCCAGGACAGCATTCTTCCCTGTAACAAGCTCTCTTTACAAGGAGGAAAAAATGAATTATCACACATTTTGTGAATTCCCAGCGTCTAAACATACCACAAAAGCACAGGCTTGAAGTGCTGGAACTGGCAAGTTATTTGCCTTAAATAACAGGGCTTGGAGATGGTAAATGCAGAACTCTGGGTAACTTGATAATGACTCACTCTAAGTCTTTTTTTTTCAGAAGTGTTGAAAGTTTAGTGAGACTAAATGCCAGATGCAAGCCCCATTAGAGCTTATATCTGGTTTGCTCTGGAGCAGGGAATTCACTCTTCACTCTCTTCGATCCATTCCCAAGAGTTAGATTATGGCCCAGAGGGGCGCCAGAAAAATGCTGCTGTCCACAACACCAGATTTCAGCTTTGCTCTCCTCTCTCCCTGCTCAAAACCTTCAGGCTCTCCTTTCCATCTGCTGGACAGAGTCAATGCCTGCTGCAGATGGCTCTTGGCTACTGGATTCCAATTTGGAAAAAAAGAAGTCCAACCACAAAAGACATTTGAGGGACAACTGTGGGTGTGAGACTATGAACTAGGCGTGGGTAATATTAGGAAATTATTATTCATTTTGTTGCATGTGGTAATGACAATGTGGATATGTAAGTACTCTGGGGTATTTAGGACCATGAAGCCTGCAATTTACATTGGAGCAGATCATTAAGAAATAATGGTCAGGTAGATAGAGAAGAGAGAAAGATGAAGTAAATACGGAAAAATGTCAGCATTTGTTAGACTTGGATGGTGGACCTATGAATGTCACCTGTTTCTTTCAGAAGGACAAGAGTGTAAATTTTCTTTCAAAGAGGTAATTATAAGAAGTTTATGTCTGGTATGGGATTGAAAACTAAAGGCTAGACTAGACAATTATCTTTGCCCCTCAGTTCCAAACTCTTAAGTAACATCTCTAATGCCAGGCGGTTTGAGACCTCTATTTTAAATCTGAGGGGTTACTAATGCCTTTTCTTTCAATTTTTGTTAATGCTTAAATTTTTTTCTAATAAAAATGGTATGCTGGTTCCTTAAAACATTAAACAAGGTTATCTTGTGATCCAGATTTCACTTCTGGGTATATACTCAAAGGAAGGAAGAGTAGGGGTCAGAATAGATATTTGCACCCCGTGTTCACAGCAGCATTATTCACAATAGCCAAAGGGTCGAAGCAACCAGACATCCATAGACAGATGAGCAGATAAATGGATGTGGTATGTTCACACAGCGGGATGTCCTTTTAGCCTTAAAAAGGAAGGGAATTCTGACACATGCTTCAACATAAATGAACCTTGAGGGTGTGGTGCTAAGTGATAAGCTGGCCACAAAACAACAAATACTGCGTGATTCCACTTATCTGGGATACCGAGAGTAGGCAATTCATAGCAACAGAAAGTAGCACAGTGGTTGCCTGCTAGGGGAGGAGGAAACGGGAAAGGGTTTAACAGCTGGAGAGTTTCAGTTGGGGCCGATGAAAAAGTTCTGCAGATGGATGGGGGTGGTGACAGTTGAATTAACTGAATGAGACAAAACCTTCCACTTAAAAACAGTTAAATGCATAGGGTGCTCAGGGCCGGTGCAATGAGATGACCCTGAGGGATGGGATGGGGAGGGAGGTGGGAGGGGGGTTCAGGAAGGGTAACACTCATGGCTGATTCATGTGAATGTATGGCAAAAACCACCACCATACTGTAAAGTAATTAGCCTCCAATTAAAATAAATTAATTAATTTTAAAAAACATTTTTTAAATGAGGGAAAAAAACAGTTAAAATGGTAAATTTTATGTTATGTATAAAGTGTTAGTCACCCAGTCATGCCCAACTCTTTGTGACCCCATGGACTGTAGCCCTCCAGGCTCCTCTGTCCATAGGATTCTCCAGGCAAGGATACTGGAGTGGGTTGCCATTTCCTTCTCCAGGGGATCTTCCTGACTCAGGGATCAAACATGGATTTCCTGCATTGCAGGTGGATTGTTTACTGTCTGAGCATAAGGGAAGCCCTCTCATTTGGCCACAAGTAGAAAGCCTTCATAATAAAGAGTTGAAGGAAGCGGCTAAGCAGGCTAGCAGTCAGTCTCCCCAGCCTGGCCTTCATGGCCCTCAGGTTCTGCTGAGCGCTTCCTGCTCCACTGGGCCCTGCATACACCCCATGATGCCCGGCCTCTTTGTGTTTTTCCTTCTGCTAGTCCTGCCATGTGAATTCTCTCTTTCCTTTTCCATCTGTCAAACCCCATCTATTCTGGAAGTCAAGCGCCCATCTTTAGCAAAAGACATCCTCTTTTTAAAACTCTTCCGAATTCTGACCACAGTGATCCTGTCTTTCTCCCATTTCTGCTACATCTTGTTGGTATTCTCCATAAACATCCATTTACTCTTAATATACAAAATCTATGCTCAGAATCTGGCCAAGGCTGAGTATGCTGTGTGTACAGTTCACTTGAGAGGCCCGGCAGAGGTTCAAGAAGCATAAATTTCCTTTCAAGGGGATATGTGCGTTAGAAAGGTCATGGGTAACAAGGGATTGAGAGTTAAAGGTCATAGCTGGGAAATTACAATCTTCACCCTTATCTCCAGCTAAACATAAAATTTCCAACCACATGGCATTTCGGGATGCACCAGGCAGTTTGAGGAATTTCTGACTTTGAAAACCCCAAAGCAATGTAAGCCAGATTGTAATGTGTAGCATAACCCCACTAGGAGACCCATCAGCCTCCATCAGAGATGGGGGTGAGGCAAGATCCCTCTGGAGGTGGAGAGAAAAGGCAGAAAGCTCTGATTTCCCCAACAAGTAAAAATCACTTGATTCTGAGCGGAAGCTGAAGTTCCCACCCCAAGCCACAGTAAAGTATTTTTGTGGACTAGGCTGTGGTACATAAAAACACACATAAACAAGCAAAAATTTGTCACTTGAGGACAGAAACCATCAAAGCTTGATCATAACAGGAAAGTGGGCAGCTGGGGCTTAAAGCCCACGGTGCACGTGATAAAGAATAACATGTGACTGCTTCCGACGCCGAAGGAGGAGTGCTGCCCAAAAGCCTGGAAAGAAAGGAGGAAGGTGGCGGAGAGAGAAATGACTTACCCTTTCACTCTGTTTGGGTTTGTCCTCTCCCACTCTCTCTTCAAAGCCTAAATGATTCTCTCTTCTTTGTTTGAAGGGAATCTTAACTTGAAAAGAAATGGATTTGAGTACTTGAAGTATTTCTCAGTGAGAAGCTGAAATGTCCCTTAGGAGTAACTGCCTAGGACCTGGCCAAGACATGTCCAGCCACCCGCTTGGTCCCTGAAGGCACCGCTCAGCTCCCAAAGCAGCTGTATTTTTTAAAGATAAGAAAAGAGACTCTCTCGCTATTTTCTAAAGACCCCAGGCAGATCATCAAGGGGCTCATGCTAGGCACTCTGCTGAGAGATGGAGATCTCTGGAAATGTTGCTCCCCCAAATCTCTGAACGACTCCTTGTTCAGGTCCAGAGGTTTCTTGTAAAACTGCAGACCCCACACAATTGTCTCCATTCAGATTCACGCAGACAACTCTCAACAGTGAGTGTCTTTGCCATTGATCAAGGACAGTCTCGGAAGTAAATGGGATTGTCGCTCTGTTGGTGACTTTTGGCAGTGGTGCTGTGACCTACAGCTAATATAACTGCTGCTGTTGTTGTTTCGTCGCTAAGCCATGTCCAACTCTCTGCGATCCCGTGGACTATGGCCCACCAGAATCCTCTAAGGGATTTCCCAGGCATGAACACTGGAGTGGGTTGCCATTTCCTTCTCCAGGGGATCTTCCCAACTCAGGGATCGAACCCACGTCTCCTGCATTGGCAGCTGGATTCTTTACCACTGAGCCACTTGTGCTGGCATGCTATTACTGGCTAATCAGAGGTCTTAAGATGGAAGGAGGCCCTCCGGGACTCACTCACCACGTGTGAGTGGTGTGCACGTTAACAGCTCTCACCGCTGTTTCTTCTACTCCACCCTGTGAAGCCGTGTACACATGCACCCTCTTTTCCCAATTAGGCTGTATACATGGAAGCCAGGCCTGGATATGACCCAGTTTCAAAACCAATTCACTGGAGAGACCACTCCATGGATCCAGAAGGGGTTATTAGGAGAGCAGATATGACTTACTTGTTATGAGAAGTTGGCTGTGGAGAAAGAGTCTCTTTCCCTTTTATATTAGACATTATCCATGCAATTGACAAGAGGAGAGTCCAGAAAAGCTACACATGTGTTACTATTAATTTTCTGCTTATACCTCCTGGACCCAGTAAGAGTAGCTGGTATTGTGAAAAAGTGATAAACTTGCTGGCAAGTTCCTGCTGACTGGAGTTCAGGCGAAAGAGTTGATTTCTGCCAGAGACTGTCATATGGAGTGAAGTAAATCAGAAAGAGAAAAATACTGTAATATTAACACATATATGTGGAACCTAGCAAAACAGTATAGTTGATCTGCTATGCAAAGCAGAAAGAGACACAGATGTAGGGAACAAATGCGTGGATACCCAAGTGGGAAAGGGGTGGGGGGATGAATTGGGAGATTGGGATTGACATATATACACTACCTGGTATAAAATAGATAACTAATAAGAACCTACTGTAGAGCACACGGAACTCTCTGGTGCTCTGAGATGACCTAAATGGGAAGAAGTCCAGACACCATGGACTGTAGCCTGCCAGGCTCCTTTGTCCATGGGGTTCACCAGGCAAGAATCCTGGGGTGGGTGGCCATTCCCTTCTCCAGGGGACCTTCCCAACCCAGGGATTGAACCAGGGTCCCCTGCACTGTAGGCAGATTCTTTATCATCTGAGTCCACCAGGGAAGCCCACACAAAGAAGAGGGGATATATGTAAACATCTGATTCACTTTGTTGTGCAGCAGAAACTGACAGTAGTGTAAAGCAGCTATAGTCCAATAAAAAGATTTAAAAAGACAAGCACAAGAAACCCCCAAAGATCCAGTTTCTGGATCCTGTTGATCCAGGTCTGATGATACTACCTAGCAACAAATGGATTTTGCAGCCCAGGGTGATCTGTTAAGTCCTTGCTGCTGCCAGGAGAAGGTACCACCAGGCAGTTTTAGGACTGCCCCAGGACAGTAAAATAATGTAGCTGCAACTGCAGAAATGGTATATTCAAAACATTTGCAAGTCTGTTTTTTTATCTGTTTTGGAAAGGAAAGACTTCATGTATATAAAATATCCAATAATCAATGTGCAAATTAGAAACCAGCAAATTCATAGGCTGCTATGATATCTCAACTTTTTAAAAAAATTTCCCAATTTTATTGAGTTATAGTTGACAAAGATTATATACACTTAAGGTGTGTGTACGTGCTAAGTCGCTTCAGTCATGTCCAACTCTGTGTGACCCTATGGATTGCAGCCTGCCAGGCTCCTCTGTCCATGGGATTTTCCAGGCAAGAATACTACAGTAGGTTGCCATGCCCTCCTTCAGGGGAATCTTCCAACTCAGGGGTCAAACCCACATCTCTATGTCTCTTGCATTGGCAGGTGAGTTCTTTACCACTGGTGCCACCTGTGAAGCCCATACACTTAAGGTGTACAATTTGATAATTTGATTGTGCAGTATTCACCACAATCAAGCTAATGAGCATATCCATCACCTCACAGAGTTGTTACCCTTTTCATTTGTGGTAAGAACATTTAAGGTCAACCATTTGAGCAAATTTCAGGTCCACGATACAACAGTCATCAGAGTCACATGGTTGTACGTTAGGTTTCTAAACCTATTTATCTTGCATACAAATAAAAGTTTGTATCACTTGACCACCAGCCCCTCATGGTTCCCTTCCCCCAGGCCCCAGTAACTGCCATTCTACTCTGCTTCTATTTTTAGATTACACAAGTAAGTTACGTCATGGAGTATTTGTTTTTCTGCCTCTAGTTTATTTCACTTAGCCTAATATCTTAACAGTTTATCCATGTTGTCACAAGCATAGAAGAATTTCCTTCTTTTTTGAGGCTGAATAATAGCCCATTGAACACTTTCTTTATCCATTCATCTTTCAATGAAGGTTTAGGTTGTCTCTGTATCTTGGCTATCATAAATAATGCTGCAAGAACAGATATCTCTCTACGAAAATGCTGATTTCATTTTTCTTGGGTAGGTATACCCAGAAGTGAGATCGCTGGATCACAAGGTAGTTCTCTTTTTAAGTTTTTGAGGAAACTCCATACTGTTTTCCATAATAGCTGTACCAGTTAAGGGGCTTCCCAGGTGATGATAGTAGTAAAGAATCACCTGCCAATGCAGCAGGCACAAGAGATATGGGTTCGATCCCTGGATTGGGAAGATCCCCTGGAGGAGGAAATGGAAACCCACTCCAGCATTCTTCCCTGGAGAAGAATAAAGAATCCCACGGACAGAGGAGCCTGGTGGGCTACAGTCCATGGGGTCTCAAAGAGTCGGATACAACTGAGCATGCACTGTGAGGAAGGAAGGACCTCTTTAAAGGTCTGAGTAATCAAGCACCAGTTAAACATTTGCAGTTCTCAGAAACAGAACTTCCAAGAAACTGTAGTGTTTGACTTTTACCTATTGTTGTTTTTTTTTGTGTGTACATCCTTGGAAATGAGTGGAAGCCTTGCTGACTCCTACCTAAATCAGCCCCAAACTGTATATAAAATGTCCAGAATTGTGAAACTTCAGAATTGCAATGGAGTTAGACCCATGAAAATTATTGTTCATTGCTCAGGCTGCCACGACAGGAAAAGTTAATGCCAGTTGGAAGCATTTACTATTCCAATCCTTTTAAACTAATTCCTTGGCCGTTCCTAGAATTAGGTTTTGGATACCACAGCAGGATCCTTCTGATGGCTAAGAGGAGGCTTAGTGGGGAGGAAGCATAACGAGCTCAGGAGGAAGAAATAAAGAATTTGCTCCCTTGTTGGTTATAAGAATTTAGACTGAATAAGTTTAGGTGATGAGAATGTTTTTCACCTAAAGAAATGCAGCACCATCTTCAGTGAGTTCCCAGGTGCACTCATACCAAACCAGGTGGTTGTAATACTGACACCTGCTTTAACATAGAAAGGCATGCCTGCTGTTCATCTTAGAAAAACATCTCCACCTGAAGCCTGATGATATGATGGAGGCAGTTCAGGTGGTGGTGGTGGTTGTTCAGTCGTGTCTGACTCTTTGCGACCCCATCTACTGTAGCCCGCCAGGCTCTCGTGTCCATGGGATTTCCCAGGCAAGAATACTGGAATGGGTTGCCATTTCCTTCTCTAGGGATCTTCCTGACCTGGGGATCGAACCTGTGCCTCCTGCATTGGCAGGCAGATTCTTTGCCACTGAGCCAACTGGGAAGTCCTAGGCAATTCAGAGAAGTTCTTACTGAAGTGCCTGCCATGATCTTAGCATTGTACCGGGTCAGAGGAGCCAAAGATACATCTGGGCTATTTCCTGCTGCCCTCCAGGAACTTTCATGGTTACCTGACAGATACTCAAGCTGTAATGAGACTCTGTGAGTAAAGCCAGCTGCTTCAGTAGCAGAAATGTCCTATCGAGTCCCCTAGAGATCCCCAAATGCTTCAGTGAACACAGCCTCACAGCCGTGAGAGCACACATCTTCAAGAGTCAGCTGATGAAAAGCTAAAGGGGTATGTGGCTTGGCACCTTCAGCAAATGACTACAGGTGAGTGGAAGAAGGCAGGTGGGGATTGGGTGAAAAAACAGGTTTGTTACAGAATGGAGTGGCTGGTGCGATGACCATGGAGGGCTGGGCGGAGAATATGCATGAGTGTTGGGTTGTGTGACAGAATAACAGAGCCAGGGTGGGTGGGTGAGAGGCCAGAAACGGAACAGTTGTGGGTGCGCCATGTGGTGATGGGAGACAAGGGTCCAGCCACGGGGAAGCACAGCAGGCAGTGGGTGGGCAGACGGAGTCCATGTCACCAGCGACAGAACTGGGTGAGTACGTGCAGGCTTAGCATTTCCCTTTATTAAAACGGCGTCTGCTAAACAGAGCTTCTCTCCACGAAGACCTTTTCTAAGTCCTAGCTGGTGGTGGGCCAAGAAAAGATGGGCATGGCAAGGGATTCATCAGCCGCCAAACCCATTTTAGGCAGGGACAAACGTCATTCTGTACTTTACCTCTGATGACCTAGATTACCCAGAAATAAAATTTGGATCTTGAGGAACTCAGAACTAGGAGTAGAATTTCTTTCTCTGCATTACAGGCAGATTCTTTACCATCTGAGCCACCAGGGAAGCCCCTCATGCTGTATAAAGTGGACCCAAACGAGCATCCCACCCTCCTGGTACAGAAGGAGGGTGGGACAGTAAGAAGTTATGAGGACCAGGGATGAGACGGGATTTCAAGCTATCTCTTTCTGAGTGTCTCAGTTCCCTTATCTGTAGAATAAAATGTAATATGTACTTGCCTAAAGGAGTTATGGTAGAAATAAAAGGAGATGGTGCGTGTAAAATATTTAGTGCAATGTCTGACACATGGATGAGTGTGTGCTTAGTCATATCTGATTCTTTCTGACCCATGGACTTGTAGCCTGCCAGGCTCCTCTGTCCAGGAGATTTCCCAGGCAAGAATACTGGAGTAAACAGGGGATCTTCCCGACCCAGGGATGTGTCTCCTACATTGGTGGGTAGATTCTTTACCACTGAGCCACCTGGGAAGCCCAATCTTTGGCACATAGTAAATAATCAATAAAAGGATATATTATCTAAAATTCCTTCCACTCTAATATTCTGAGTTTTATCTTCAAAACTGGCTTTATCTTCCTCCAAAGCAGGAGGTTCTGAATGCATTGAAGTTGTGTGCAAAGTTAGCTCATAGGAGAGATGCTTGCACAACTCACAGTGATTTCTCCAGTCACTGGGAATATCCTCATGTTACATGAAAAAAAAAAAAAGTCTCTCAATCATGTCTGACTCTTTTTTGACCCCATGGACTGTATGTAGCCTGCCAGGCTCCTCTGTCCATGGAATTCTCTAGCCAAGAATACTGGAGAGGGTATCCATTCCTTTCTCCAGGGGATCTTCCTGACCCAGGGATCAAACCCAGGACTCCTGCATTACAGGCAGATTCTTTACCATCTGAGCCACCAGGGAAGCCCCTCATGCTGCATAAAGTGGACCCAAATGAGCATCCCACCCTCCTGGTACACTGATTGATCTGACTCAAGCTAGGACTTCTTCCTTCTCCTGGGATTTTGAAATATGGACAGATACAGACGTTAGGAGCTATTGGAGCTGAGTCAGGAAGATCCCCAAACCCTGGGACGGTTCAGGTTCTTTTCCTCCTCTAACCTAGGCTGTTTCTTTCTCACTCAGCTCCATGAGCTAGCCTAGCATCCTTTATTATTTCCACTGGCCAGAGCTGATGGCCATTCATTGCAAACAAAGGACATGGTAATGATGCACGCAGGTAGTGCATAATCAGATCACTTAGAAAGAAGATCCATAGTCTTCATAATAGTGTGAAAGTATTCTTGACTTTCCCCCTCAAAATGATCAAACTCCAAAATCCAAGACCTTCACCTAATATAGTGAAAGAAAGGTGGCTCCACGGAGAACAAAAGTAGCATGTCATTTACTCGCTGGAAAGCCAGGTTCCTGAGAGTGGGTTTTAATATTTTTACCTTCTCTCATATTTCAGAGTCCATAGTGATGCTTCCTAAGGCCCACTTGACTTCACACTCCAGGATGTCTGGCTCTAGGTGAGCGATCACACCATCATGGTTATCTGGGTCATTAAGACTTTTTTGTGCTCTTTGCTGACCAAAGTCTGTATAGTCAAAGCTCTGGGTTTTCCAATAGTTCATGTATGGATGTGAGAGTTGGACCATAAAGAAGGCTGAGTGCCAAAGAATTGACGTTTTCCAGCTTTGGTGGTGGAGAAGAGGCTTGAGAATCCCTTGGGGAACTAGGAGATCAAACCAGTCAATCCTAAAAGAAATCAACCCTGAATATTCATTGGAAGGACTGATGCTGAAGCTGATGCTCCAATACTCTGGCCACTTGAGGAAAGAGCCGACTCATTGGAAAAGACCCTGATGCTGGGAAAGATTGAGGGCAGGAGGAGAAGAGGGTGACAGAGGATGAGATGGTTGGATGGCATCACTGATTCAATGGATATGAGCTTGAGCAAGCTCTGGGAGATAGTTTAGGACAGGGAATCCTGGTGTGTGCAGTCCATGGGGTTGCAAACAGTCAGACACGACTAAGCAACTGAACAAAAACAACAATATTTCAGAGTCCAGGGAATGGTGCTAAAGTTTCTGCAAAGTTCCCAAATGACCCTTTGTAGTAGGTGCTGCTGCTGCTAAGTCGCTTCAGTCATGTCCGACTCTGTGCGACTCCATAGACGGCAGCCCACCAGGCTCCCCCGTCCCTGGGATTATCCAGGCAAGAACCCTGGAGTGGGTTGCCATTTCCTTCTCCAATGGATGAAAGTGAAAAGTAAAAGTGAAGTCTCTCAGTCCTGTCTGACTTCAGCGACCCCATGGACTGCAGCCAACCAGGCTCCTCTGTCCATGGGATTTTCCAAGCAAGAGTACTGGAGTAATAGAATCCCATCAATAAGGAAATAAGATTTTTAAGCAAGTCATCATCCAGGAGAGAAAGGAATTGAAGACACAGAGAGAACTAATTATATCCATGACAACTCAAAGCCTAGAAGAGGGGAGCAATATTTTAAAACCCCTTCATCCCCTCAAAACCCCAGCCCAAGTCTTTTAGAGGCCACTTGCCCTTGAGGCCCAAGGTGGTCCTTAAGAGTGTGATGAATGGATGCTGGAAGGGAGAGGAATGTAAGAAGCCCACAGACTCAAGTAAAATCTTGTCATCACCAGGTAATGAGTTCAGAAAGAATCTTAAGAGGAAGAGTCTGATCTCTTTGTAAAATAACAAACTCAGGAGTCAGAAGATTTTTGTTGGTTTTGCTTTTGTTTTGTGTTTGCCTTAAGCAGAAGATGGGGTAGAAGGAAGGGGCTATCTTCTATTTTGTCAGAGAGTTGTACTTGTGGAGATAGGAATAGGGCTGAGGAGCTGATAACATTTGTTCCTAGACTCACCTAGGTTAGGGATAATTAAGACCAATGGGTGGCCAGGGAATAAGATTAAAAGTTCTAATGATATAAGTAGGATGTATGCCTTGATATATGGCTGAAAATAAGCAAGACAGACAGGGCTGGATAACAATGTGGGGTGATCTCATAACAGAAACGATTATTTGAAACACTGTTCTCTAACAGTTAAGTAAGCACTAATGGTAGGCTTTTGGAACTTAGAAGTCTTTTTTTTGCTACTTACTATAAGGTATGAGTTACAAATAGAGTTCAAGATTATATGTAATGTGTTTCTAATTTTTTAAACATAAACCTTTATATTAAAAGTACAAATGGCTGGGTTGAGTTGAATCTCTCTGCTAATGCCAAAGTTTGATAATACAAATTCAGTCCGCCTTCAAGGATGCTCCTAGAAAGATCATCGGATGGTAGGGACTATAATGATGCATACAGAACTCCAGGGATCTGGTTTGGCACTAACGCCTGTTCTTGTAACAGATTCTTCTATTTCAGTAATGGACATGTTGCATGTGCTAAAAAAAAAATGGAATAACTACTGATACTGAAATGTCAGAAACAGGGTCATGAGATTTATATTGAAAAACATGAAAAGAATGGAAAGGAATCTCTTTTGCTGGAAAAAAACTGGGGGACATTTTTGAAGACTCATATAAATTTGTCAAGACAGTCAACTGGATTAAAGAATGATTTGGGTTTAATTTTGAATTCAGAGATTCATAACAGAGAGAAGATTGGTTTATCTGAAAACAAAGAAATGGGGAAAAAATAATGTTAGCATGTCAGCATGTTCCATAAGGGACAATAAGTAGACTAATTTCTATGACAGATTTTCACACTACATAGATTATTAAAATACTAAAATTACTGAGATCTCAAGTAAGCCTGACCTACAGAAAGTGGTGAGAAGATATTTCAAAACATATAAGCATACAACTCAATAGAAAATAAACATAACCCAATTTAAAAAATGGGCAAAGGACCTAAATAGACATTTTTCCAAAGAAGATATACAAATGGCTAACAATTAACATGAAAGGGAGCACAACATCACTACTCATCAGAGAAATGCAAATCAGAGATGCAATGAGATATCACCTCACAACTGTTAGGATGTCTGTTATCAAAAAGATAAAGATAACAAAGCTGATGAGGATCTGTGGGTGGAAAGATAAATTCGTGCAGCCACTATGGAGAACAGTGTGGAGGGGCCTCAAGAAATTTAAAAAAGAACTATCATGTGATCTAGCAATTCCATTCCTGAAAATATCTCCAAAGAAAATGGAAACACTATGTCAAAGACATGTCTATATTCACCTAAGTGTCCAATGATGGGTAAATGAGTAAAGAAGTAATATGCATACATTCCTTTAAAAAGAAGGAAGCTTGCCATTTGCAGTAACATGGATGAACCTGAAGGATATTAAGCTAAGTGAAATAAACCATGTAACACATGGCATCACTTATAGAAAACAAAATATTCACAAATTGGTGGGGGAAATTGTCAGAGGTTAGTAAAAGGGTACACACTTTCAGTTATAAGCTGAATAATGTCTGAGAATCTAATGAATATCATGATGACTCAAGTTGCTAACACTACCATATAACGGAAATTTGCCAAGAGATTAGAACTTAAATGTTCACACATACAAAACAGGTAAATATGTGAGGTGACAGATACGTTAATTAACTCAATGGAGGGAATTCCTTTCACAACATATATGTATTACCATCTTGTACATTTTAAATATCTTACAATTTTATTTGTCAATTCTATCTCAGTAAAGCTGGGGGAAATTGTCAACAACAACAACAAAACCCCAGCAACAACAGAGAAACAAAACACCACCCCACACATATAGAAAGATGAGTAATGCTACCAGTGAACAGTCTCCTCCACATATTAAAAATATAAGCCATTCCATTTGAGATCAACATGTACACACTCTATATTTAAAATAGATAAGCAACAAATAGCACATGGAACTCTGCTCAATGTTATGTAACAACCTGGATGGGAGGGGAGTTTGGGGGAGAATGGATAAGCCGCCGAGTCCCTTTGATGCTCACCTAAAACCATCACAACATTGTTAGCTATGCTGCTGCTTAGTCATTTCAGTCACGTCCAACTCTGTGTGACCCCATGGACTGTGGCCCACCCGCCAGGTCCTCTGTCCATGGAATTCTCCAGGCAAGAGCACTGGAGTGGGTTGCCATGACCTCCTCCAGGGGATCTTCCCAACCCAAGGATCAAACCCGCGTCTCCTGCATTGCAGGCAGATTCTTTACCACTGAGCCACCAGGGAAGCCCTAATTAGCTATACCTCTGTAGCAAATAAAAGTTAAATAAAAACAAACAAAAGCTATTCTAAGAGCAAAGGTTCAATGCGAGTGTGAAGTCCAGCCAAGGGAGGGCATCAGCAGTAAGGAAGGAAAAAAGGCTGGACTGCAGCCTCCTATCATGGCCAAGCAATGACATGAGCTTGGGGCAGAAAGATGAGTTTCCTGAGCTCCCAAGTTTCTAAAGGGAATGGGGCTGGAAAGACAGGACCATGATGATAAAGGTGCCAGAAACGTAGGGAAGGTTAGTAAAGGGGCTTCTGTGCATTCCCACTGGCAGATCTTGCCGGAATCTCTGCATTTCCCAGGAGACGTTTCTTCTGAGGCAGAGGAGCTCACTGCTTTGCTGAATTTTGAACTGTGTGCATCGTAAGGTTTGTTGGTGGGGCTGAGTCTGTTAGCTTAGTGAGAAAGGCTAGTCCATCACCTGGCATTCCCAAATCAATGTATTAGTGCTGTTTCCCCTTTGTTGTTACACAGGCATTAACACTCATAAAGTGATTATTTTTTTAAAGTGGCTTGTGAAAAAAAAAAACTAATAAAGTAAGCCATTGGCAAATGCTGGTAACAGGTGAGATCAATGAGGAGAGATCTCAGCAAGTGGTATTTTGTATAAAATAAAAAATGGAATGTTAAATTTGGCAGATCAGGCACATGAAACAAATCCACTTACAGGGACCAGGGAAATCAGAAAACATTTATGAGTGTTCCAGCCAGCACAAAAGCTGTAATATATGGGGGGATGTGTAATAATGTAGTAATATTTCTAAATTGGTAGTTTCTCAAATATCTTGAGACCCATCTCTTAAGAATCCCACCAGATTGTCAGTTTCAGGGGGGCAGACATTCCTGGTTCTTCCTAGAATCCCAGTGCCTAGGATGGTGCCTGGTGTACAGGAGTTTGAAAGGCAGCAATGAAAGCATGCAGTGCCTTTTGGCTCATAACGAAGGATTTGGACATCGATCTAAGTGCACAGGAAGACTTCAGACATTTTTACATGAGGAAGTGATATGATTTCAGTTTTAAATGTCACTCTGGCTGCTATGCAGAGAACAGATGATAGAAAAAGCATTGGTAAGAAGTAGACCAGGTGTCCCTACAGAGAGGCCTATTGGAATATATCATACAAAGGATTGTGCTGGCCTGAATTTGGGGGTTGACAATTGGTTCAAAATAAACTGGAGATTAGAGTCAATAGATTTCTGATGGACTGGGTATGGAACTGGGGAAAGAGGAATCAAGCACAATTTGAGCAAATCTGGTAGATGCTGGTGCCATTATTGAGATGGGCAAGACAGAGAAAGGGACTGGTTTAGGGGAGGAGAATTCAATTCTTTTGGGGCATGTGAAGTTTGAGAAAAGTCTTAGACATTGTGTCGAGATGCCAATTAGACATCAGTTAGATAGCAGGAGGTATCTGATCCTCAAACTCAGGGAAAGAGGGTTGGAGATTTAAATCTAGGATGAGTAAATGAATGCTGGAGACCTACTCTCTGTATTAAAAGTGGAAAAGGTTCTAGCCAAGACAGAAGAGTATAAATGCATTCAGTTCCTCTCAGTTACAAGACAAAATGTATTATTATCTCTGTGGGCTAAAAGAAAGGGACTGAATTGTCAATGTCCTAAGACAGGAAAGCCCCTCCCATGCATTTTTTTCAATGTAGGGAATGCTTGCTACTAAGGCCCTCATTTTGTAGATTCACTTAAATATATTTGAGACCCATATGTCTCTAATAACGCAAGGTTTGAGGGATATATGGAAAGAAGTAAGGGAATATTTAGAAATAGCCTTTTAAAATAATAATTTAATTTTTCTCCCTTTGTTTCTTGATGAGTCTGGCTAATGGTTTGTCAATTTTATTTATCCTTTCAAAGAACCAGCTTTTGGCTTTGTTGATTTTTNTGGCATCTGGCCCCATCACTTCATGGGAAATAGATGGGGAAACAGTAGAAACAGTGTCAGACTTTGTTTTTTTGGGCTCCAAAATCACTGCAGATGGTGACTGCAGCCATGAAATTAAAAGGCGCTTACTCCTTGGAAGAAAAGTTATGACCAACCTAGATAGTATATTCAAAAGCAGAGACATTACTTTGCCGACTAAGGTCCGTCTAGTCAAGGCTATGGTTTTTCCTGTGGTCATGTATGGATGTGAGAGTTGGACTGTGAAGAAGGCTGAGCGCAGAAGAATTGATGCTTTTGAACTGTGGTGTTGGAGAAGACTCTTGAGAGTCCCTTGGACTGCAAGGAGATCCAACCAGTCCATTCTGAAGGAGATCAACCCTGGGATTTCTTTGGAAGGAATGATGCTAAAACTGAAGCTCCAGTACTTTGGGCACCTCATGCGAAGAGTTGACTCATTGGAAAAGACCCTGATGCTGGGAGGGATTGGGGGCAGGAGGAGAAGGGGACGACCGAGGATGAGATGGCTGGATGGCATCACTGACTCGATGGACGTGAGTCTGAGTGAACTCCGGGAGTTGGTGATGGACAGGGCGGCCTGGCGTGCTGCGATCCATGGGGTCGCAAAGAGTCGGACATGACTGAGCGACTGAACGGAACAGAACGGAACTGTAACAAATCCCATAAAGGCTGTAAAAATGGTCCACAATCTTTTAAAAAGCCTCTTTTATATATATATATGGCTTCTCTAGTGGCTCAGATGGTGAAGAATTCTCCTGCAATGCAGGAGACCCGGGTTTGATTCCTGGGTCAGAAAGATCCCCTCGAGAAAGAAATGGCAGCCCACTCCAGTATTCTTGCCTGGAAAATTCCACGGACAGAGAAACCTGGCGGGCTACAATCCATGGGGGTCACAGAGAGTCAGACACGACTGAGCGACTGTCACTTTCCCACAATTAACTCCCGAGCAAATGTTGCTGAGCACAGTCTGAAACGCCTTGCTCTTCCTTCATCTCCAAATCTCATTCACCCTCCAAGACTCAGCATACATTCTCCTTCCAGGAAATCCTCCTCTACTATTTCAGCCTGAGCTAGTTTCTCCTTGTGCTGAAGGAACAAAAGGAACTTCCCATCCATTACCTACCCCGGGAGACCTTATCAAATGCTATTTTCTGTGAACACTTGTATTTACCAGTCTCCTTAACTGGATTAAAAGCTCCTTGAGGGCAGAGGTCATGTGCTATAACATTCCATCCCATTTCTCAAAGTTTTAGAGTTGCTCACCTGGAACACAAGCCCGGTTTAGTCACATCCAGTTGCCCGTACCTCTCCCAGCTTCTAGCTTGGAGTCTGGATACATATCCGTCACTCTGAGGTATCACACTGTCAGCTGCTGGCCAGTGGAAATCCTGGATCCTTGCTCCCTTTTCTTGGGGTCTCTTTTTTTTAATTGAAATATAGTTGACTTATGATTCAATATTGTACTAATTTTGCAATTGATGGGACTGAGAAAGGCTTAATCTCCAAAACATACAAACAGTTAATACAACTCAATAACAACCACAAAAAAACAAACAACCCAATCAAAAACTGGGCAGAAGAAGTTAATGGACATACAGATGACATACAGATGGCTAGTCTGCATGTGAAAAGATGCTCAACAACACTAGTTATTAGAGAAACGCAAATCAAAACTACCATGTGATAACCACCTCACACGGGTCAGAACGGCCAACCTCAAAAAGTCTACAAATAACGAATAGTAGACAGAGTGTATTTCTCTACAGATGGGGCTTCCCTGGCGGCTCAGATGGTAAAGAATCTGCCTGCAATGCAGGGGACCTGGGTTTGACCCCTGGTTTGGGAAGATCCCCTGGAGGAGGGCACGGCAACCCACTCCGGTGTTCTCACCTGGAGAATTCCATGGAGAGAGGAGCCTGGAGGGCTACAGTCCATGGGGTCGCAAAGAGTCAGACATGACTGAGCAACTAAGCACATACAGAGAGAGTGTGGAGGAAAGGGAACCATCCTACCTTGTTGGTGAGAACGTAAGGTGGTGCAGCTACTATGGAAAACTGCACAAGCAGATGTAGAGAACCAACTTGTGGACCCAACGAGGGAAGGACAGGGAGGGATGAATTGCGAGCATAGCCCTGAAACATATACATTACCATACGTAAAACACAGCCAGTGGGCCGCTGCCGTGTAGCACAGGGAGCTCAGCTCTGTGTGCTGTGATGACCTAGAGGAGTGGGATGGGGGTGGGGGGCGGGCTGGTGCCAGAGGGAGGGGATATGTGTCTACTTATGGCTGATACACACTGTCATGCGGCAGAAACCAACACAACACTGTAAAGCAATTAGCCTCCAATTAAAAATAAATTTAAACAAAGGAAACAGCATGGAGGCTCCTCAGAAACCTCAAAATAGTTGCCATAGGATCCAGCCATCCCACTCGTGGGCATAAACCTGGGCTTTCGCGGCCACCACCCTGATATCCTAAGACCGGATCTTCCCTTTGAATGAACCTCTCTGCAAGTTTCCTCTTCTTTCTGTGGCCACTCCCGTTACTACTCCCTCTGTCTCTGAGGTTCAATGATACACTGGGGGGCTCCCTCAAAGCTCCATCTCATGCCAGACCCCCCTCCCTCGGGCAGACCTCTGGCTCATCCCTCAGGCCTGGGAGCAAAAACCCACGTGGAATCCACTGTTATTTGGGATGACTGATGTTTGGGCCTGCCTTGTGCTGGAGAAAGAGGGAAATGGGGCGCTAGTGGTAAAGAACCCTCCTGCCAATGTGGGAGACTGAAGAGACACGGGTTCGATCCCTGGGTCAGGAGGATCCCCTGGAGGAGGGCATGGCCACTCACTTCCTGCCTGGAGAATCCCGTGGACAGAGGAACCTGGCGTGCTACAGTCCATGAGGTTGCAAAGAGTCGGACATGACTGAAGCAGCTGAGCACAAGGTTTGGTTTGCCTTGTGCTGGGAGAAAGAGACAAAATAAATAGAAATTTGTTCTTTTTCTTTTGGCTTTTATATTGTTTTCTTTTTCTCCAAGCTTTATGAATCCAGGAGCCTGTTCAACCAGTAGTCTCCTTCTCCACTTGCTGGCATATTTTTATTTTATGGTTTATTTAAAAGTCCCGTGGAAAAAGCTGTTGTGGAATGAGGTAGGAAGTAATCCAGGCTCCAGGGGACAGATGGAGTGACCCACTGGGATTCTGCCATGTCTGTTCCCAAGAGAGAAAGTGGCAGAATGTATTTGTCTGAAGTGAATTTCCATAAACCTGGGCTCGGAGCCAGTCTGCAGAGGGCGAGCGCCATTAGTAACGGGAGTGGAAGTGCTTCCCTGCTCAGCATTCCAGTTCAGGGAGAGAGCAAAACACCTCCCTTTGAATTTTCCCTTTTGCTCAGACACACAAACAAGGAAATAAACATGAGGTCAGCCATTTTAAACAGCTGGAGAAGCCCAGAAACCCTGCAAGGAGTTGCTGCTATGAGAGAAAGTCGGTGAGAGAGGCCAACAGTGTTTCATCTTCTTTGTGGTGTTCAAGTTACCCTCTGTCCCCTGTACACACACACATTCATGCACACACACGAGGA
This sequence comes from Aepyceros melampus, assembly GCA_006408695.1. Classification (NCBI taxonomy): domain Eukaryota; kingdom Metazoa; phylum Chordata; class Mammalia; order Artiodactyla; family Bovidae; genus Aepyceros; species Aepyceros melampus. Next base: position 172,868 of record SJXQ01003488.1, read on the forward strand.
GACTGCTAGACAGTATCACTTTAAGAAACATCTTTCTTCATTGATTCCAGAAACAAATCCTGAATATCTGTACCTTATGGGGAATAAGAAGATCCAATGGGGATGAAAAGCCACATTGAGGCTAACGGGAGGTTTATCCTTTCCTTGAGCTTAGAAACCTCTTAGCAGGACCAGGCAGATGGGGTGGGGAGCAAGTGGGATCTCCCCACATTATTCCTGGGATCAGCCCCATCTCCACATAGGGCCCATGGCCTTGAGGGATCAAGGTTTCCCACCTCAAAGGAAATGAGGGTCCTCTCTGTCACGTCACTCACTCACCCACGTTCCCTGACTTGAGAGTTTTTCTTTGTTCAGACTCAGATGTAGGGGAACAAAGCATCAGCAGCCGGATCCTCTTGTGAGAGATCGAGACAGAGGAGAAGACGGTCACGTGGAGGGGACTCAAGGATGCCGCCCACTCCGCAACTTTCTGCCATCTTCCACGACGTTTCAAGAGCTTCACCTACGTTCATACCCCTTTTACCTGTGGCATCATTATGAAGATAACCAAATACCCGCCACCAGTTACATACAGTAATGTTTGGTGCGTGGTCCACGAGGCAAACACTGACGTGAGAGGCACACAGACAAATGGAGCAAGTGGAAAACACCCGACAAGGGAGCGGGATTTCATCTTTAGCATCAAATTCTTGACGCCCTTTTATCAGTGTGAAATGTTTGTGGTATGAGGTTTCATTCAAAATAAAATCACAGGTTTGTAAGCCCAGTCCATTCATGTCAAAATTCAATGAGACACACACTTATGTACCCTTCATGCACCTCACTGTGTGTATATTTCAGCTCAAAAAAAGTTTCAAAGTGTAAAGGTAGGATGACGTGGATCATTTTGCCTTGCTTTATATTCTCCAACATTCCTCTTTTTCCAGAATGATATAGCCTCTGCCCCAACCTCTCGGTTGATACAGCCCATCCGGCCCTCACGTGCCCCTGCTCGCTGGACCCCTGGTCTTCAGATCTTCAAAAGCTCCAAGGTCTACCTGCCCTAAAGACCTTTTCATTGATGGTTTCCTCATCCTGGAGCCCCATGCCCTCTGCTCCTCACTCTTTTTCTCCCACAGCTCCCAACAGCTAAGCTCTTCAAATGTCCACTCAAGAACACTGCCTCACAGGAGAGCCTTCCGTCCACCTCCTACCATGTAGGTCAGGTAAGAGTCCAGGCTAGTGCTCAGTAGTAGCTGCACTTCCCTGGTGGCTCAGAGGGTAAAGCATCTGCCTGCAATGTGGGAGATCTGGGTTCAATCCTTGGGGTGGGAAGATCCTGGAGAAGGGAATGGCAACCCACTCCAGTACTCTTGCCTGGAAAATCCCCTGGATGGAGAAGCCTGGTGGGCTACAGCCCATGGGGTCACAAAGAGTCGGACACAACTGAGCAACTTCACTTCACTGCTCAGCACAGCTTCTCATCACACACCGTTTTTCCATCTATCTGTGTCTTTTTAAAAAATGCTTTTCAAAATTTATTTTTAATTGGATAATAGTTACAATACTGTATTGGTTTCTGCCATACAACAACGTGAATCAGCCATAGGTAAACATATATCCCTTCTCTCTTGAACCTGCCTCCCACTTCCTACCCCATCCCACCCCTCTAGGTTGTCACAAAGCACTGGGTTTGAGCTCCCTACATCACATAGCAAATTCCCACTGACCATCTGTTTTACACATGGTAATGTATATGTTTCAGTGCTATGCTCCCAATTTGTCCCATTCTCCTTTACCCACTGTGTCCTGACCACTAAGATCTTCTGGTTTTAAGAGATGGCTTTACCTAACACTAGACTCCTAGCACTCAACATGATGTCTGGCCCCTAACAGGAGCTCAAAAATGAATCATTGGATGAATGAATGGAGAGTCTTCTCATCCTTTTATAAATAATTGGTTTACAAAAGAAGTCAAATTTTCAAAGACATTGCATGACAGAGTGTCTTCTCCCTTCTCTCTCCAATCCACAGGGCTGTGTTGGGGGTCCTGCTGTCGTCCAGGGCCTGGAAGCCTTTGCTCGGCCCTCTTCCCCAGGCATGTAGCCTAGAATCACAGCAGCACAATCCAACTCACAAACCAAAACCAAAAGGGACATCAAGAAGCTGCTGTCCAGGCAGGAGCAGACCCACCTGCGAACTCCTGTGGATTCAATTCGCATCAGTCACTATCTTCTAGGAGTAAGAGGATGGAACAGTTTTAAGGCTCATAAAACTGATTATAAACTGTCACGGGAGAGTGACAGAGTGTATTTTGGACAACTGGAGGGGTTTCTAGAAGGAAAATGAGCTTCCCAGATGGCTCAGTGAGTAAAGAATCTGCCTGCAACGCAGGATCCTTGGGTTCTATCCTTGGGTCTGGAAGATCCCCTGGAGTAGGAAGTAGCAACCCACTCCAGTATTCTTGCCTGGAGAATCTCCTGGACAGAGGAGCCTGGTGGGCTACAGTCCATAGGGTCTCAAAGAGTTGGACACAACTGAAGGGACTGAGCACACACATGCGCTAGAAGGAAAATAAAGCCAAGGTTAGCCAAGGATCACATCCAAGCTGATGAAGACAAGGACAGAATGGGAGTAGGAGAGAGAATGCTTTGGAAAGGAAGCGAAAGCAAAGAAGGAAGAAAGGAAAGGAAAAAAGAGAAATGGGGGAGAAATATGGAGATGGATGAGAGGGTTCAAGAAAAGCAGGGGAAACTGAATGAAATGGTGTTAAATAGAATAAACAAAAATCTAAGGGAGTTGAGGAGGGTCAGTCAAGAGAATGGGGCAGTGGGGTTTGAAACACCAAGAAATCTGGGCCCTCTTGTGAAACAAACCACCTCCGAGTTCACATGGCTGTGTAGGCTGTTAAATCCTCAGCAACAAATAGGTCTTAAACACAAGGAAACAGATCCCTCTGATATTTTTTGTTGTTTTCCTTTGCGGGGGGGGGGGGGG
>SJXQ01003488.1:176092-202026 GCA_006408695.1 Aepyceros melampus
GAAACAAAACAGTTGTTTTCCATTTAGGATGGAACTCGTGGGCATGCTTTCGGTATGGGCAGGAACTGGAGCGGGTGGTCAGAAGTCAAAATGAGAAGAGTGTCAAAGGATTCCAGGGTGCAGGTTATTAATAATAAATACTACAAGCTTTATTTTTATGATAGCTCCGGAGGAATGCACATGCTTGACAATCATCCTCTCTGACCTTATCACATCCCTTCCAGGCTGAAGACGAAATACCGAGCAGTTATCAAGTGCCTCTGCTTTACAGAAGGGTCCCCCCACATGCACGTGACCCCCCAAACAGCCCTGGAAGACAGGTGAGGCGGACGTGTCTCTGATAAAAGAATGAACAGACACTCCGACGGTTAAATGAATTACTGTGGGTCACTGCTGTGGGATAATTTGTGTCTGCTAAAAAGATATGAAATCCTAATGCCTGGTTCCCATGAAAGTGTTAGTCGCTCAGTCGAGTCTGACTCTTGGTGACCCCATGGACTGTAGCCCACCAGGCTCCTCTGTCCACAGAATTCTCCAGGCCAGAATACTGGTGTGGGAGCTATTCTCTTCTCCAGGAAGATCTCCTGGAGATGGTTCCTGTGAATGTGACCTTGTTTGGAAACAAGGTCTTTGCAGGTGTAATTAAGATGTAAGCTGAGGTTCTACTGGAGTAGAGTGGCCCTTTCATCCAATATGATTGATAGCCTTATAAAAGGAGGAGACACAGAGACAGACACACTCAGAAGGGAGCATGCCATCTGAATACACAGACACAGGAAGAAGAAGGCTATGTGACAAGGGAAGTGGCGTGCAGCAGGGGTTGTAGTCACTGCCAGTGCCGGGGATGTAAGAGACGAGGGCTGGATCCCTGGATGGGGAAGATCCCCTGGAGGAGGGCATGCCACCCACTCCAGTATTCTTGCCTGGAGAATCCCATGGACAGAGGAGCCCAGTGGGCTACAGACCAAACTGTTGCAAAGAGTCGGAAACAACTGAAGCGACTTTATCTATCCAGAACTTTATACACATTTCCTCTAACCCCAAATATCTTTACAAGTCCGGGGATGGTCATTATCCCATTTTATAAGTAGAACTCATGAGGTTAAGGAAATCTGCCTGACTAATACAGATGTGAAGCAGGCAGTATCTGAATAAATTCAAGAGCCTTAATCCAAAATGCCCCAATACCCTTCCAAATCAGACTGAAGCTCCAGTGGGGCCTCCAACTTTGACTGCCTCTGTTTGCAGATGAAGAAACTGTCCTTCCTCTTTGCCAAGGTCATATCCTGACTCCATCTTTAACTCACATCACGAGGGCCAAGTGGAACCCAGAATGTCTACAGCAGGGATTTGAAGCCAACAATCTGGGGGGAAAGACTGAGGGTTCTCAAAACTGCACTCGTGCAGGGTTTTACTGAGAAAATGCAGAATGTCAATATCAAAGAAGGAAGCGGGGATGGGCATTCTGAGAGAGGGGCTCCAGTCTCCCCAGGTTGGTCCTTGGCACCATCCCTGGGTCCCAGATGTGTTTTGTTTATTCCACAATGTGAAAAAAGATTTTTTAATGAGTTATGACATGCAAATGTCAGGAGACATTACCTTCAAATCTTGATTCCCAGCTTTTATTGGGAAAAGCAGAAGATCTGGCAACACATATCCTACATCCTCACATGGCATCACGGGGCTGAGGCTAAAGAGGGCAGAGTACACTACCCTCAGTCTCCCAGGATCACCACACAGGCACCAAATGCCAGATGCCTGGTACTGAGTTTCCTGGTACCGCACTTTCTGCATCTTGCCCGCTTCCCTCTCTTGGGTTACCTGCCTTGTCTGTAAAGCAGACCTTGTAGGATGTGATCCCAGGCCCAATTATTTAGTTTTTAAGATTTTATTTGAGCAAAAATTGATTCAAAGTGAGAAGCATCCAGTCTAGCAGATAGGAAGGAGCTCTGAGGAGCTGCACAAAATGAAAATCTTGAGTAGGCACAAGGGAAGAGGCTCAAGGAAGCTATAGTGGGCAAAAAGCGGGTTGGCGAGTGCTAAACGGCTTTCTTTAGGAGATCTGGGCCCAGTTTCTTAACGGGTGCTTACACCGGAGGGTATTTGTTTTTCAAGTGGGCACAGCCCAGAAGTACAGCAAAAACAAATGACTCCCTAACTGTACTGAGGGGGTTGTCTCTTGGAAATTATTTTAGGAAAGGAAAGGGGGTTTGCTCACCCTGCAAAGTAAGATTTGAAGGAATTAGTTAGAAGACAAATCAAAGCAGACACATTTGTTACACACAGAAAGCATAAATCCATTAACTCCTTAAGACATAAAGCTATAACTAGACCCCAAAATAGTTGGGATCCTTTCATGGGTGATGAAAACATAAATAGACATTCAGAGGGTGTGAAGGCAGCTCATGGAGCCTCTTTATCCTTTAAAGGCCACAGGGAAATTGACCACTGCTGAGACCGCTTTTCACCCGGGGCTTATCTTTATTTCAGAGGACCACAAAAGAGATCCAATTTCCACGGAAATCTCTTTTGCCCACCCCTGCACATAAAGGAGAGAGAGGAGAGAAAATTGACAGGTAAAGAAGCTCATCTTGGGGAAACATGCAGCCTTGAACCGAGGAAACAGCCCTGCTATCAGAGTCGGGTGCAAGTCTTAGACTCCCACTTATTGGCCTGACCTCAGCCAATCACTCTGCTGGTCTTCAGTTTCCCTCCCTTAAAAACTGAAACCCTCCTGTCACCTCCCAGGGGTCACTTGGTGGGTTATCCGAGGCCATGCATGGAGACTCTTCATGGACTGGATCACTATATCTTGAGTAACTGACCAGCCAAAAGATGTCACAGCAGACACAGGGAGGAGAATCACGAGTGATGCACATTGCTCTAAATAATCTGCTCTCGATGTCAAGATTAAAGGAATTCCTAGCTGTTTACTAAGCCCGCAAAGGCAGCCCCCGAGGGTGTCACACTAGCCCCATTCATGAGTCACCGTAGTCTGAGTCACATTAAGATTTGCTCACTCTTCTAGCATTAATGAGCTACTCTGTTTTAGGCCCTAGAGACTTCTGCCATGGTTTTGTCTCCCCTGAATGTTCTGCCCTGTCAGTTCTCCAGAGCCTGTGGCATGGGGCCTCATGGTCTGCTCTGTCCCCAAGCTGGGCTTTTGCTTTCCCAGTCCCTTGCTCTGTCTACTCAAAAAACATCCCTGTCTGCTGCAGGTCTGACTTCACCAGGGTTTCTCCAGATGGCCAGCCAGCTAGCTGCCTGCTCTGGATGGCAAGAGCTGTCCGCTGAGCATTTGCTGGTGGCTCGAGCAGGGAAGGGTACAGCGTGGGTGATTTCCTGCCCACTTCCTGTAACTTTCAAACTGCTCAAAGCAGCTCTGCCCAGCGGAGGTGGGGAATGCACAGATGCCGTCCCAATTACTCACTGAGGTCCAGAAGCCAGACCCTTAGCCAGTTCTTCAGCCAGAAAGTCAACTAAGCTACGAGACTGACCTAAAAGCACCAAAAGCCCAACGAAGCACTTCCTGATCCTGAGAGCCAACTGCCCACATGCAGGGTCCTGGTAGGTTCTTAGATGGACACTTTGATCATAAAATAACCTAGACCTCCCTGTTCTGTGGAGCTTTTTTAGTGGACAAGTTAATAATCTGGCAAATTAACAGGTCTTTTAAAATATGGTACTCGTGTTAAGCTTTCACATTTAGGAAACAAAGAGGGAACCAGCAGTTTCACAGATGCCAAGGGGACAGTATCTTATCCTGGAGCCCAAGAGACAATCAGCTGCAAGCAACCTGTCCGTACATTTCAAAGCCAGAAAGGGTCCATTTTAGCATGCCTACTGTGTCCTATGTTTATTACTTGCACCAGAGTTGAGATTTTTGTCCCAGCAAATGGCCCTAGTGGGATTGCCCCCCTCCATGGCAAAATGAAGGTCCCACCGCTGCCACCCAGGTCAAGATTGCATGTTATGTCTTCATTTGTAGAGCCTATTGAAAAGCACTATTGTGATCGCCAGATAGCAGGTTCCCTCCTGCGACTTGGCACACTAATTAGCTATGGCATTTGTCAGACTAGCTGTCTTGCAGCAAAGGGGGCTAGAAAGCTGAATTAATTTAGCCATTGCCATGCATTAACGATCTTCATCTTGTAAGAATAATCAACCTCCTCACCTCCCTTTTTCCAAGAAGGATGAGTGTGAAAGTGTCACAAAGACAAGTTTCCATTTGTGGTCTGCACTACAGTTATAGTTGGTTTGCAAATTTAAAGGCCTACAGGTGTTGGTAGGTTGCTAATTTTAATGATGAAGTAGGCTGGGTGTGAGAAACACGCAGCCTACTCCCTCTATTCTTTTGTTTCCCCACTCTTGAGAGAGACGGTCTCTTATGAAAATGAAAAGCATTGGGAGAGTGATGATGAAGTAACCCCCAGCCTCGGTGTCATGTAGACAATAAAGAGAAGGTGACAGTCTCAAACTGGGAAACACGTGATGGAACAAAGTTTACTCTGCTCTCACCCAAATGGCATGCAGAAACAGAGGCCTTGTGTTGCCAAGATGTCTACTTGTTTCAAGATGAGAAACATGAGTTTTTATGCAAAGTATCTTGATTATTAAATGTTAACAGCTATTTTTTTTTAAACACCTGAAGTGGGTAGGTCAAATAACACGCGTCTAATTGAATCACCTCTGAGACAGTCTTGCAATGTCAGTTCCAACTGTTATTGTTCACCTCTCCCCCAAATGTAGCATGGACATAGAGAAATGGAAGATTCTTTCATTTCAAACACAGAACTGGTTTTCCAGTACAGTTAGCCCTTGCTATCCAAGGATCCTGCATCTGCAGATCCAACCAACTACAGACGGGTTGGTGGAACCCATGGATGCAGAATCCACAGGTTCAGTGGGCAGACTAAGGGACATGAATGCCCATCAGTTTGTGATATCTGCAGGAGGTCCTGGGACCAACCTTGGCAAACACCAAGGGAGGGCTGTACCTTCTCTGAGTCACTTGGCACTGTGATGGGTTGTTCCTCTGCTCCCTCCTTCCTTACCTTAAAACCTAGAGAGATGGTGGAGACAAATGACCTCATGGTGCCAAGTGAAGTCGCTCAGTCATGTCCGACTCTTTGCGACCCCATGGACTGTAGCCTATCAGGCTCCTTTGTCCATGGGATTTTCCAGGCAAGAGTGCTGGAGTGGATTGCCATTTCCGCCACAACCCATGGAGAGCAGTGAGGAACAAAGGGGATGCCAGGTCATGTGACCAGCCAGTGGCAGGGCAGTGCCATGGACATAGGTGGTGTCAAGACCCCTATTCCGTATTCTCTCCCCTCAAAGGGACTCTTATTTTGGCACACTACCTGGGACCGTGTCCACAGCAGGCATCTTGTCCCTCCTGGTTTAATGACTCTTTAACCTTCTCTTCTCTTCTGCCTAGAGAAGCTCCACTCATTGTTCACCTTCTTCGAGGCTTTTTTTTGGGGGGGGCCAAATTGCCCACAGTGATTAATGTTCTCCTTGCTGTCTTTCCCCTGGAACTCAAAGCATTACCAAATTGTCCTTTTTTTTTTTTTTTTCCCCTTCCACTGAAGAGGATTAGATGATGTTTTGCTTCCAAATGTCCTCTAAAATGTTTGATTCTTACTTATAACTACATCTAAAACCCAGAACCTAACCTACATCCTGGATGGAAGGAGCAGTCAAAGCACTGTGTTTTCAGCCCAAATGAGTTAAGAATGCAGTTGGCTGCAAGCAACAGAATATCTGAATGATGAGAAGTTGAAGGCGTTCAATTATTCTACACAACACTAGTTCTGGAACTGAGCCGCTACAGAGTTTAGTGCAAGGGCTCAAAAATGTTAGGCTGCTGGGTCAGCATTTTGTGTTTTTCTTGACCGTTCCATCATGCTTGTAAGACAGTTACAGCCACTGCAGACATTATGCCTGCGTGCTTGCGTGCCAAGCAAAAAGGAAGGGGCAGAGTAAAAACGGCTTGCCTCTTGCAAGGATCTCATGTTTTATTTGGACTCAATCCTTGCCAGAAGCCCCCAGAAGACTTCCCCTTTCCTCTTTTTAGCTATAATGGTCCCATAGACACCCCTAGATGCAGGAGAAGCTGTCCAGGTAGCGTCTGTCCGAGCAGAACAAGACTGTCATGACTGGCTATTATCAGTCAAGATCCATTCTCCAAGGGTGTCAGAGGAACTACCTTCCCCTCCTTATCCTTATGTGAACAGAGTCTGGGTTCTGTGAGCAGGTAAGAAATGGTCGCATGGCTCTTCTATGAGAAAAGGATGTCACAACTTAAATATACAAGATAAATACGTTAATTATATGGCATGGACCTGAGAATTCTGAGGGAATTCAAGACTAAAACTGGCCACAATATGTAACCCACTCATATAAATGGCCACCAGTTCTAAAGGCTGCTTTCCTAAAAATGCACCCCTTCTTCATAAGAACTCCATCCTGGATCTGAAGAAACGGCTGATGGAGTCTATAAGAAGAAGACATGAGCCACTGGGAGCTAAATTGTTTTTGTAGCCCTCCTAAGAATAGGTTATCATCACAATTGTTTACAGTCATTATGGATAGAATAAGCTAACAATTGAGTTAATGATAATGGGTCAATTAGGAGAGACTGGAGTGCAGGTTGGAACAGAGAGAATCTGAGAAGCTGGAGAAGAGCATGGCAGTTACTATAAGAAAATTATAAACAGAAGCTCAATACAAAATTCTGCCAGTACCAGCAAGTGTGTTAATTATGCCAGAGTCAGCTACAAGGACAACAAGCTGGTGGGCTGTATCCTGCGGCAGAACTGGTATGTGCATCTCACTAAGACCAGATGTGCCCTGGAAAGGCAGAAAGAAAACAGAGCAACAGTAAAAACTGAGTGAGAAAGCTTTTTTAAAAGATACTAGTGCAAGATTTGGAGACGGCAATGGCACCCCACTCCAGTACTCTTGCCTGGAGAATCCCATGGACAGAGGAGCCTGGTAGGCTACAGTCCATGGGGTCGCTAAGAGTTGGACATGACTGAGCGACTTCCCTTTCACTTTTCACTTTCATGCACTGGAGAAGGAAATGGCAACCCACTCCAGCGTTCTTGCCTGGAGAATCCCAGGGACGGGGGAGCCTGTTGGGCTGCGGTCTATGGGGTCACACAGAGTCGGACACGACTGACATGACTTAGCAGCAGCAGCGAGGCATGATTCCTAGATTTTACATGAAAGAGTCTTCCAAATAGAATTTCTTGGGACCAATCCATTTAATGCCAAATGTAGCACCTATTTTATGAAAAACAGCTGGTCAGTCTGAGTCAGTTAAGGTAACTGTTAAATATGAACTGTGTATGCAGGAGGACATAAAAAGGTGAGTGTGTGTGAGAGAGAGAGCAAGACTGAACCTCTGGGAAAGACTTAGTAACAAACAGAGCTCTTGAAAATCACAATTCCACATTCATAGATGATTCAACTCCATCTCCAAGATATCTAATATTTATTAAAACATTCATTTTTAATAGTTGACTAGAAAATCTAAGCATCCTTATTAATAAGAAAACAACATGGTTCAAACAAGAGAAAACATGCTTGCCTACTCATAGAATTTTTGAGGAAGGAAGAAAGAATCTAAAGAGGAGCAGAATTTCTTGATCATCAATAAAAGTTTCTCCACTCAATGCCTTTCCAGTTTGTTGAATGAATTGTGATGGAATTGAGGAGACAGGGAGGGATGGGGTTTCATAGATAAAGGGTTGTTTAGGAAACAAAGTATTTTAAAAAAATATCTGGGAGTAGAGAAGCAAAATATGAAGAGCCTGGTTTCTCAAAGATAAGCACCAGGCCAGTGCTCTTTAGCATCTTTAAAGACAATGTTTAGGAGAAAGGACCTAAGTGTGTCTCAAAGATGACACCAAACTGGTATGAGGAGAAAAGATTTAAGCTTACTGGGAATAAGATGCAGGAAACTCTTAAAAACCTGTGCATAATATAAAAATATCTATAATAGTTATTAGTGGTATTTGTAGTGGAATAAAATCCTGAATTTCAATTAGATGTTAGTGGAAATAAAGATGCAATTTTCCCCATACAAGTTCATAAACCCCTTGGATTTCTCCCAAATGCCCCTTGGGACTTTGGAAACCCATAGCTAAGGATCTTGTCATAACAGCAAGGGCTGAGAAGTGATATGGTCAGTGCTTACCATGAGATGAATAGTGGAGATAAACTAACTTATATGTTGATGAATTGTGATGGAATTGAGGAGACAGGGAGGGATGGGGTTTCATAGATAAAGGGTTGTTTAGGAAACAAAGTATTTTAAAAAATATCTGGGAGTAGAGAAGCAAAATATGAAGAGCCTGGTTTCTCAAAGATAAGCACCAGGCCAGTGCTCTTTAGCATCTTTAAAGACAATGTTTAGGAGAAAGGACCTAAGTGTGTCTCAAAGATGACACCAAACTGGTATGAGGAGAAAAGATTTAAGCTTACTGGGAATAAGATGCAGGAAACTCTTAAAAACCTGTGCATAATATAAAAATATCTATAATAGTTATTAGTGGTATTTGTAGTGGAATAAAATCCTGAATTTCAATTAGATGTTAGTGGAAATAAAGATGCAATTTTCCCCATACAAGTTCATAAACCCCTTGGATTTCTCCCAAATGCCCCTTGGGACTTTGGAAACCCATAGCTAAGGATCTTGTCATAACAGCAAGGGCTGAGAAGTGATATGGTCAGTGCTTACCATGAGATGAATAGTGGAGATAAACTAACTTATGACACATGTCCATATACATGAAGATGGGCGGGATGGAAGCAGAAGAAACATGAGCACAGTGAGTTTAGGACCAAAAAAGGAAAGTTTACAACAAGTCTTATAAAGATGTGTAGCTCATTATTTCAGTAGATTGCACTGACTGGAAATATGAACGGATTCAAAAAGGGTTTGAACAAACTTGTCAATTTTAGCCATAAGCGGCTCCTAAGAGAGGAGAGCTGGAGGCACTTAACCTTTAAGGCAGACATTAGGGAAGACAATAGAACTTTCATTTGAAGACATTATTGGATGCAGAAGATAAAGTTGGAGACAGGTGGGTATGAGCCAATACTATACTATTTCTCCCCTTCTTTAAGAATCTACCCTTGTTTTAATGAATCAGGTTTTTTGCTTTCCTCTGTACACAATTAAAACAAATTACAATACAACCCACAATGATTGCATATCTCTATTTCATTATAGATCCTAGTGTCAGAGACAGAGCCCAAAAACTCACATTCTAGTTGTTGATTTAAGGTGTATTTTATGAATTACAAAATATCATATTCGCAAGGAAGAAGGTAGAGGGTGATTTTAGGACCCAGAGACAAAGTTGAAAGGAGCAAAGGGGTATGGTCATAGTGCCATGGGTAGCAAAATTCGAGGCAGTTAAGTTCTTAGGCAGAATCGCTGGAAGGTAAGATCAATGTCCAGCAGTTACTTTACACAGGGGCAAGTCAGCACCTTGGACAGCTCAGTCCAGTGTGCTCCTCCCCAACAGCCTCGATTCTGTGGGGACTGCAAACTCAAGTAGAAAGTCTAAGTTTGCTTGGCTCCACTTTGCCCTTCCTATCCAGTACATACTCTGCCTCACTCAAAAATAAAAAGATCCTAAAATATTTACCATAGTTTCTTTCCTTCTTTAAGAGAATCAGTGGTCTTCATCTGCTCTGGATCTCTCTCAATTCATGTCAGATGCATAACTGATGAAGAGAGTGTCAGGGGTCCCTGGGGGCCCCAATCCTTAAGGCTCACAGTCTGTTTGGAGGTAGTTATGTTTTTGTCTTCAGACTGTCCATCTCTTTGACTCCCTTTATTTCCTGAGTTAGTCACTGAGTCTGAACAGCAGCCAAATCCCTGACAATAATTAGCAAGAACATTTGATTCCCTCCAATAAAACTGGAGATAGCCCTGAGAAATGATCAGTATTCACCCTGGTGCTCTCTCTGCCTTCCCAAGGGATGATCCTTCAACCCTCCCACCCTTTCATCACAGCAGCAGAGTTTTGTTGAGGAAGCTGTTTACTTGCTCTGGCTGCTTTTAATGAATTTATTTTAATTAACATGCATAACTTTGTTTTTCTCTAAGCAAAACAACAACTTAAACAGTAAAAAAAAAAAATCATCTTAAATAGAGAGCAACTAAAATCTCTTAAACCATTAAGGATATTAATTATCAGTTCACAGGAAGATTGAAGAAGGAAGAAGACCTGGAATTCCAAAGAGGTGAAAGAGGGAGAAACTCAGAGAATGTTTCAGAAGGAGGTGGGGCAAATGGCAATGGCTCAGAAATAAATAAAGGATGTAGAAATGTAATGGAAGGGGGTGCTCAAGTGGGAACCATAGAAACCATTTAAGTGAAATTAGGTGGAGAGAGTGGGACATACAGACGACTTGCCACAATAAGCCCCTTAAGGCTTAAAAAGATTTGGTTTTGGAGGTCAATAATGGAGAGAATTGGCTGAATAGGTAGGTAGAGGATACAAAAACTATTTTTTTAAAACCCATAAATGAAAATAATTTAACTCTCAAGCACTTGCCTATGTACTTATGGATTCCCGCTCCCACTACTTTCTCTCTCTCTCTCTCTCTCTGTTTTTTTTTTCTCTCTCTCTCTCCCTCTCTTTCTCTCTCCCCCCTCTCCCCAAATATCTCATCTTCTTGGACTATACAAGGATTAGAAGTTTGCTTCGTTATTTTGCCAGAACTGAATGGCATAGCAAACTTGAGGTTCTAGGGTCATGGCAGGAAGTGGAAGAGGACTGACTATGTATAACATAGATATCATGGCACCAAAACATTTCCACTGACTATAGCCTATTTCTGTGAACCATGAATTCTTTAATGCTCTTTGAGGATAGCTTATTATAACTTTGGGCTTCCCATAGCTTATTATAAAACAAGAAAACAAAAATTACAGAGTTTAGAATATAGTATTAAATCCAAAGTATAACATATATTAATACTCAAAGCATATATACTGCTATTACCTACTAGAGATTTACAAGTCATGGATCATAAACTGTGGAGCAAAGCAGTAGGGAAAGACTCCTCAAAACCTGCTTAGGGATTGGCTAGTTTTCAGTTTTGCTTGCTAATAACTCTATGCTCACATTTCATTCTCTCACTTGACTGTCTTAACACCATGAGGTAAATGGTAGGTTTATTCTTATTTAGCTAATGAGGAAATGGAGACTTCTAAGAAGGAATCAGACTTCCTCAAGGTCAACTGGCTATGAAGTAATATAGCAACAACTTCTGGCATCAAGTCCGGGAGCAATATACAATACCTTGCTGCCTGTCCATCAGTGAAATTTAAATGAACTTAATGTTTTCACTCCTTTCTGTCTTGACTTCATTTGTTTAATTAATATTTATTAACTGCTAATTGCTAGATTTTAAAAAGTTGAAAAGAATGGAGTGCTGCCTTAAATGTTTCAGATAGTAAACAAAACAATAGTAATGAGAAGAGACAAAACCACATAGTATGATTCCAATGGGGAGGAGCTTGAAGGAGGAATAGAAGTCTGAAGTCAGAGACAGCCCCAATAGCATACGCTTTGAATTTCTTATACAGCTTCTAAAAAATGTAGGTATCTTTCTAAGAATAACCTGCCCTCAAAGAAAGTCAAAATCTTTAGTCAGTCAAGCAGGAAAGAGGTTGTTCTTGTCATAAGGAACAGCATATGTCAGGCAAAATATTTGAGAAAGACTAGTATATTCACAAAAGTAACAATGGTTTGGCTTTGCTCAAGAATAAAATGTGAGATGGTGGAGTGATGGAAGGCCAGCTCAGAAAGGGTCTTGTGTGGCACAGAAGACTCTTTAGCTGCAAGCCTTTAGGCTGGGGGACATCCACAGAAGACTATTTACAGGGGAGTGACATGACCAAATGTTCATGTTCGAAGACATTCTGGCAGTAGTGTAGACTTAGCCAAGCCTGGCAGAGAAGGAGGAATTGAGGCAGGGAGACTAGCGAGAAGGTTGTGCGGTAGTCATGGCAACAGATGAAGAGAACTGAATTGAGGTGGTGGTGGAAGAGATGCCTCCAGGAGGCAAGTCAAAGTGAAATCCCCAGGACTTTGTGCTTAAATCCACAGGGAGAGTGAGCTACGGGAAACAATGCTAAATGATCTGGAAACAACTGTGCGTGCCTCAAGAACAAGGTTGCATCATATTCATCCTTGGTTCTTTGTTTTCTCATATCCAGCCTGGCGCATTTCCAGGAAATTATGTTGTTCTCAAGTTTCTTATTTGCCTCTGTAGTAGCACCTCGAAGGTAGAACATATCAGCGAATGCCTAGTTCAGGGATCTAAAGGTAGGAGGTATACGAAAAGGTCATGAAATCAGGAACATTTTCAGACTTTTTTTTTTTTAATGACATCTAGGAGTGAAGTTTGTTTCCACATCTGTCTTTCAATCTAGACTGGATCTTTGTGACTTATTTTGTGCAAGAGAATCCAGCAGAAGTGACCTTGCAATTGTACACTGCTGCTTTCTCTCAGAACCCTGTGTGGCCACCACTTAAACAAGCATAGGCTGACCTGGTTGGAGGGTGGGAAATCAACAGGGACAGAGACCAGCTATACCATTTGAGGCCATGCTGGACCAGCCATTCAAGTGGAGGTCATCAGTCAACCTCAGCAAACTGCAGATACCTGAGTGAGCTCCTGGAGACCAGAAGAACTGCCCAGCTGAGCCCAGCCCACACTGCCAACTCAAAAACTTGTGAGTTAAATAAATAACTGTTGCTTTAAGCCACTTGAGTTTGGGAATTACTTATAGCAAAAGGTATAGATAGACTATTTTTGTAAAAGGAAAGAGACAGTTTTCTTTTGGCTCCCTACTTTGAAGGAAACTGGTGCTCCAACTGCTCCGGAGACCACTTCCAGAGATGCAGAGTCATGGCTGACCCACCACTAACAGCAAACCCAGGGTATACCACATCATCCATTGTCCACATGATTATAAGATTTGCTTAAAATGATTCCAGAGGGTACACAGGTCATATGTTGTAGGGATACCTGGGTATGGTTTCACCACTGTTGGGGGTAGAAGCTCTTTGAGGGATGGACAAGACCTTTATAGTTTTCAAGTGACCAGGGGGTATTTGTTACCAAGCATTGCTATTTTGAATCTTAGGCCCGAAGCATCCTAAAACCTTCAAGGACGTATAAGGGTGTATGAATGTGCGTGTGTGTCAGAAAAATAAAACAAAACCTCATGCAAATGATGTATATGGATATTTTATGCACTTTTCTGTTTGTCTGAAATATTTCATAATTTTAAAATATTTAACCTAGTAAGAAATATCTACATCTTATTATAAGATTATCTTTAATCATTCCTTATACTGTTTCCAGGGGATCTTGTGTTAATATTGCTTTTTCTACTCACTACTTTATTAGGAGATACAGAGTCAGCAATTCCATACTTAGTGTATCCCTCTTCTATAGGACTTTATTTATTTATTCATTCATTCAACAAATCTTACTAAGCATCTTCTAAATTAAGCTGGGCAAAGACTGACACTGAAGCTCCAATACTTTGGCCACCTGATGTGAAGAAATGACTCATTGGAAAAGACCTTGATGCTGGGAAAGATTGAAGGCAGGGGCAGAAGGAGACAACTGGGGATGACATGGTTGATGGCATCACCAATTTAATGGACATGAGTTTGAGCACACTCCAGGAGATGGTGAAGGACAGGGAAGCCTGATGTGCCTCAGTTCATGGCGTCGCAAAGACTCAGACATGACTTAGTGACCGAACAACAACAACCATAAGGATATAGCAATGAACAAAACAACATGTCTTCTTTCAGAGCCTGCATTCTAGTGGGAGAGACTAAAACACAAATAATAACCATGCCAGGAGGGATATGCACCAAAAAGCAAAATAATGCAAAGTCAGGGAATAGAAAGGCCTTTTAGGTGAGATGACCAAAAAAGGCCTCGCTGATGAAGGATCCCAGCAGAGCCGGAATGAAGTTACTCAGAGGCAGAGCGCAGTTGTGTCATCACTGGTCTTCCGGTCTTAGTCGTTTTTTCACTGTGACATCTTGAAGGTAGGAACCATGTCTTACTCATCTCTGTATCTTCATGCCCAGAACAGTGCCAAGTATCCAATTCGTCTTACTGCATGGATGGACAAATGGATGGGTGGATGGTAGGTTAATTCTTACTCATAGATCTGAGAATAGTGGCTACTGACTCAGGCCATGAGCATGGCTTCACACCACATTCTGCCCCACCCCGACACCCAGCACTCCTAACTCTCACCCTGCTATATTTTTTCTTTGTTTCACAGCAATGTACACCTTCTGACATCAGATAATGACCCACTTGTTTTGTTTATTGCTTGCCTGTCTCTCATCACTGGAATTTAAGCCCCACAAGGGGCGGGACCTTTGCCTGTTTTGTTCATTATCATTGCCCCATGCAATGCTGAGAACACAGTAAGAGTTCCAAACATGTATGTTCAATATCTGAATGTGACCTTGTCCATCTCAGTTTTTCTGGAGCCTGATGTAATGTGTGTCTTGGTCCTTTCCCTGTTCAGCTTCTCCTGTGAGAGGCCTGCTTTTAGGAAAATCCATCCCTGGTGGCTCAGAGAGCAAAGAATCTACCAGCAATGCAGGAGACCCGGGTTCCATCCCTAGATCTGGAAGATCCTCTAGAGAAGGGAATGGCAACCCACTCCAGCTTTCTTGCCTGGAGAATTCCATCAACAGAGGAGACTGGTGGGCTTCAGTCCACAGGATCGCAAAGAGTTGGACACGACTGAGGGACTAACACGATCAGTTATTTGTTTTAGCCAGAGATAGGTGGGTTCACCAAAGAGAAGGTGAGACAAGCCCTATGAATATTCTTAAAAATATGTGGTTTTGGCAATCTAAAAATTTGAGCAAGATAGATAAAGAGAAAATATAAATCAGAAATACTTAAAAAATACAAAACACTTCCAGTTTATAAATAAAAGCTAAACTGTTTATTATCTATGAACCAATAACAACATTAGCTATAAAATAAAGAATCTGATGGGAAAACATATAAAATATACTCAAATAACTATCTGTAGACCTTTCTCCTTTGCCTGTGTGTCAGTCACGTGGGAACGAGGCGTGGTCCATCCATCAGTGGTACCCTGTCCCCGTCCCCTGTCATGAAGTCCGCCCGTCACTCTTTTAACAGGATTCTGACAAGTCTCTAGGTGGCAGTTCTGCTCATGCATGCTCTGATGGCTTTGTAACCCAGTTAATGTTTCATTCTCTTAACTAGGCTAAAGCTATTCTTTCCAGACAAAAATCAGTCTTCTATCCAGAGTAAGACACATTATCTGAAATTGCTCCTTTTCTTCCAGGTCCATTTCAAACTCTCATCTTCTGATTTCGTCGTAACCTAGTTAAGGTTTCATTAGCTTAACTAGGCTGGAGATATTCTTGTCAGTTAAAATTTGCTTTCAGCCTGAAATTATCCACATTTTCTCTGAAATGGTTGCAATTTTCGCACAGTCTAAATTAGATTAACTAATTTCAGGCTGCTCCCTACCAAAATGACAGTTTGCCAAGATGGCCCAGAGACCCTTTGTCAAGTTCCAGAAATCTGTATTTCTTCTGATACCTGACTCCCTAGTCAGAAAGCCATTCATTTACAACCTCCTCACTGTCGTGCCTGTCCCCAGAAAAGACCACACCCATTTGATAGACACGACAAGTGTAATGTACACCCTCCCTTCAGGTGTGCTTTTAGAAAACCTTTACACAATTTGGGTTTATTTCAGAAGAAGTTTTGATTCACTGGTTCTGTCATCTTATTCTTATGTGAAACGAAACAACTTCAAAATCTAGAGGGCTTCCCTGGTGGCTCACCCAGGGATCGAACCCAGGTCTCCTGCATTGCAGGTGGATTTTTTACCAGCTGAGCCACCAGGGAAGCCCTCCCCGGTGGCTCAGCGGTAAGGAAGCCTCCTAAGGAAGGAGACACGGGTTCGATTCCTGATCCAGGAAAGGTCCCACGTGCTTCAGAGCAACTAAGCCTGTGTGCTACAACTGCTGAGCCTGTGCTCTAGAGCCCGGGAGCTGCAACAACTAAAGGCCACTAAAGCCAGGCTTCTATCCCAGAGCCCGCGCTCCGCAACTAGAGAGGAGCCCTCGCAGCAACAAAGACCCAGCACAGCCCAAAGTAAACAAAAGTTTTACACATTCAGAAACAAATTTCAAAAATAAAGAAATAAAACAACTCACTAGAACAAAAGCCAAGACTTTGGCGAACACTAAGAACAAAATGAAACAAAATGAAAAGACCTGGTTAGTATAATAAAAATTTCAGAAGATGCAGCAGAATATGCGGCTTATTGCCAGCTGTGGCTAGGTCTCTTAAAAATCCTTTCTCTTCCAACTCGTGTAAATATTGTTCTTAAACCTTCTGCGGTTAATTAGATGGGGACCTTTGGAAATTACATTTTGAAAGGTTTTATGACAGAGGCTGTTTGTGAAATTGTCTTTCCTGGGTAACAACAGTGACAAAACGAGATTGTCAGGACATTCTGTCTTGGGGTTATACACACATTTCGCTGCTGGTGGGGGTGGGTGGTGGAGTAGGGGAGGGGAGGGGGACAAGGAGGGGAGAGAGGAGAAGGCAGAGAAGTGATGGAGAGTGAGAAAGAGCTGGTGCGTGTGCCAAGACTCTGCAAAGGGCAGGAGGAGGTGAGCTGGACCAGAGCTGGAAGCCTGCTGGCCCTGGAGCCGCATCCCGTCACCACGGTGCTCTCAGATACAAACATCTCGCTGCGTGGGGTGTGTGATGCTGGTCCTTAATGAGAAGTGTTTTTGTGCAGTGTGGCTTCTCAACACAAACCAACTGTGGCATCTGATGTTCGGCTGAGCAAACAGCTGTCTCTTTCTGGGCTAAAGAGAAACCAGACTCTGCTGGACACCTGAGACTGCATGCTGACCTGCCACATGGCATCACCCAAAGTAGTCTCCACGGAGGGGTTTTCACTTGACATCCTAACTTCAGAATCTACTCAGAAGAGCATGACTCTCTGCCATCCAATATTTAAATTTCATGGAAAACCCAGGCAGACCTGGTTTAGAAGATTCCTAATGGAGCAGGAAACACCTCCTTTTTCCTTCTGAGGAATCTACTTTCTAATGAAAATTTATTTTCTAATTTTAAAAATGTGATTCTATCCATGTATGTGTACACAGAGATAGTCACAGCCTATATCTAGGGTGGCTGGAGTAAGGACAGGGAGGAGATACAGAGAGTCACATGGGATTTCCACTCAAAAGGTGATTACTTAACAAGCAGACTTACATAAAGCTGGTATCAAGTCCTGGAGATGGGTACTGTCCCAAGAAGAATTGCTCTTCCAGGTGACATTCTAGATAAATTAGGAAGGAGAAACTATGGTGATAATACCAGGGCTGATGGATAACACCCAAGAATTTTTTTTTTTTTAATCTGCACATTTTTTTGGTTTTTAATTTTTACAACATTGCATTGGTTTCCACCGTACGGTTGGAATCAGTCATAATATACGCATATCCTCTCCCTCTTGAGACCCCTTCCCCTCCCCCATTTCATCCTCTAGGTCATCACAGAGCACCAGACTGTGAAGCTGCTTGTGTTATAAGCAACCTCTCAGCCACCATCCAGTTTACACATGCTGCTGCTGCTGCTGCTGCTAAGTCGCTTCAGTCGTGTCCAACTCTGTGCGACCCCATAGACAGCAGCCCAACAGGCTCCCCGTCCCTGGGATTCTCCAGGCAAGAACACTGGAGTGGGTTGCCATTTCCTTCTCCAATGTGTGAAAGTGAAGAGTGAAAGTGAAGTCGCTCAGTCGTGTCCAACTCTTAGCGACCCCGTGGACTGCAGCCTACCAGGCTCCTCCGTCCATGGGATTTTCCAGGCAAGAGTACTGGAGTGGGGGGCCATTGCCTTCAATATATGTTGATGCTACTTTCCCCATTCGTCCCACTCTCCCCCTCCCTCACTGGGTCCACAGTCCATTCTCTATGTCTGCATCTCCATTCTTGCCCTGCAAATAGGTTCATCAGTACCATTTTCCTAGATTCCATATATATGCATTAATATATGGTATTTGTTTTCCTCTTTCTGACTTACTCTACTCTGTTTAATTGGCTCTAGGTTCATCCACTCACTAGAACTGACTCAAATCCCTCCTTTTTATGGCTGAGTAATATTCCATTGTATATATGTACCACAGCTTCTTTCCCGTTCATCTATCGATGGACATCTAGGTTGCTTCCATGTCCTGGCTATTGTAAATAGTGCTACAACGAACTCTGGAGTACATGTGTCTTTTAGAATTGTAACACCAAAGAATTGTTAAAAAGGATGCCAAGTTGTCCTAAAGCCTGTATATTTTGGTATTTTTCTACCTGATTTTCTACAGCATATTTACTGTTTTCCATATCACCTATTTTCACAGAGTTACTTTTGACTAAAGTAAAGAAGTGGGTAACATCTGGACCACATGTAACAAAGCAAAGTGAGCTTACCATCACTCACCACATGGTGATAAGAGGCCCAAATTCCAAGCCTCATTTGACTAACAGCCCCCTTACCGATTTTTGGAGGAAAATAAATCTGGGTCAATGGGAACTAAAAATATCAAACCTCTGACCTAATGCTTTTGTACAAGTATAAAAGAGAATCATAAGCTTGAAATAAACAGGCAGTCCAAGAAAAAAAATTTAAAAAATGATAAAATAAAAAGGCCTATTCTCATGGTAAAAGTGATAGTTACTATAAAATAATCAGTAAAGGTATTTTAAATAACCCTTTATAATTTGATTTAATATTTAATTAAACCAATCTCCTCAGGTTTTTTTCTTTATAAGATAAATATTATTTTCCTGGCCACACTGGGTCACCATTTTCTATGCAACACTAACCGTCTGTACCAGACCGTTACCTAGTGTGGATTTGGACAAGATCTCCTAAAACTTAACTATAAAAGGCTAACATGACCCTGATGCCTGCACCATAGCTTACACCGAGACAGCTCTATCGTTCACTGTAACAGTGTCATCTCCCCTGTAGTTTGTCAAAGAAAGAGGCCACATGACGAAAAAGTAAGGACAGGAAATAGAATTAAGGTGGAAGGCAACATGCTATGTCTCCAGAATCTCTGAAAAATCTTTACTGCTCAAACCACTGACATTCAGGTTCAAAGATTTTCATCGCAGAATTATCAACATCCTCTGTAAATTTATTTGTAAAAGTGGGGGCTTTTGATAAGTAACTTGCTATTCATTCAGGTACTACTGATAATGAATTCGTGCCAATTTGACCAGGGTTCAGTTCAGTTCAGCCACTCAGTCGTGGCCGACTCTTTGCGACCCCATGAAACGCAGCATGCCAGCCCTCCCTGTCCATCACCAACTCCCGGAGTTCACTCAGACTCACGTCCATCAATCAGTGATGCCATGCAGCCATCTCATCCTCTGTCATCCCCTTCTCCTCCTGCCCCCAACTCCCCCCACCCCAAGAATCAGAGTCTTTTCCCAATGAGTCAACTCTTTGCATGAAGCGTCCAAAGTACTGGAGCTTCAGCATCATTCCTTCCAAAGAAATCCCAGGGCCGATCTCCTTCAGAATGGATTGGTTGGATCTCCTTGCAGTCCAAGGGACTCTCAAGAGTTTTAAGTGTCTTTCAATTTCATGGCTGCAGTCACCATCTGCAGTGATTTTTGGAGCCCCAAAAAACAAAGTCTAACACTGTTTCCACTGTTTCCCCATCTATTTCCCATGAAGTGATGAGACCAGATGCCATGATCTTAGTTTTCTGAATGTTGAGCTTTAAGCCAACTTTTTCACTCTCCACTTTCACTTTCACTTTCATCAAGAGGCTTTTTAGCTCCTCTTCACTTTCTGCCATAAGGGTGCTGTCAATTAGATTAAAATGTAGCTGTCTTCTATCCATAAACGGGAAAAGTATGGGGAAAGGGGACCCTAAAATAGTACTAATATCACTGACAGTGTGTTTGAGACCTTTTACTTTAGGACATAATTTTTCTCTAAACTCTTTTTCATAACACAGTTGTACATAACATACTAATTATGACTAGCTCCCTCGTGGCTCAGCTGGTAAAGAATCCACCTGCAATGTGGGAGACTTGAGACTGATCCCTGGGTTGGGAAGATCCCCTGGAGAAGGGAAAGGCTACCCACTCCAGTATTCTGGCCTGAAGGCTTCCACGGACTGTATAGTCCATGGGGCCGCAAAGAGTCGGACACGACTAAGTGACTTTCACACTTGATCACTTCATAAAAGTAAAACCTATTTTTAATTTTTTTTAGCCATTAGCTCAAGTTCATTAATCAAGGTCACAGTCACAGACGTGGGAGGACTCGTGTCCGTTTCTGTGACTTTATAACCAAAGCAACTGAGTCCTGTCCTGAGGAGCTAGCTGACTTGCACCAGGTCTCACAGCAGGGGCAGAGCCACTGGCTGACCCAGGCATTCTCATGCCCCGTGTTTCGCCATCTTTACCCAGTCCAGTGGTTTTCAAACTGATCTGTGAATCTCTGGGCATTCCAGGTTTTGGGTTGGCCAAAAAGTTCATTTGGTTAAAAAACGTCATTCAATACAGTTCTTAGTGAAAAAGAGAAAAAAAAAAGAAAAATGTGTCTTATATTTTTATTTAAAGCCAGACAAACATTTTAGCCAACCCAATACATCTTAACTAGTTTTATACTTCAGCCTACCTTCTAAGACTAAGACTTAAAAATCCAGGACTTCAAAAAAGTTTTAAAATCACATTAATTTTTTTTAATCAAAAACAATTTCTAAAATGAAACTTCATAACTCTTCATTGCAGAGTGGAATTCGATAGAAGTTGAATGCCTTAAAACACCATCTGAAGCTTGGTGTCTGAAGGGCCAAGCTCTGCATTGGAACATGAAGTCAAAGACACCTCAGACCAGTGAGTGCCTCCAACTCTGACCACAGACAAGTGACTCAACCACTCTAGCCTCAGCGTTCTGCTCTGTGAAATGGGATTTACAGGACTTTACAGCACAGAAGATCGGTGAGATAATCCAACTTCTGTAGCTGTTGACGTGTTCATTATTAGGCAATGTCACCTACGCATTAACATCAGAGAACAAAACTTTAGATCAGCCCACAGTGAGGGCCAAATATACACAGTAGTTTCAGACTTGGTGTGGTGGTGGTGGTTTAGATGCTAACTCTACTTTTCCTACTGCAGAGGATGAGACAGTCTGAATTGTAGTAAGCTGGGAAGATTCCCCTGGACAAGGAAATGACAACCTCTCCAGTATTCTAGCCTGGAGAATTCCATGGGCAGAGGAGCCTGGCAGGCTACAGTCCATGGAGTCGCAAAGAATCAGACATGGCTGAGCAACTAATGCTTTCATTTTCATTGATTCACTTTCAGAGAGGTTTAGGAGTCCCAGGCCCAGAACACAGACACTCAGAGGATGAGACAGGGGTCCAAGCTTGGGCAGCTGACCCCACAGTTGTCTCTAAAGGACAAGCTGGAGCACAGAAGCTTAAGGAAGTCTTCCCATCACAGCTGCGAACTATAACAAGCCTGAGTCTGAGCCGGGCAGCTGCAGGAAGGTCAGCAGCCCTGGCACCAATCTGGCCTTAGATTCTGTGGCTGCCAATGAGTCCAACAATAGGCCCCAGCTGGATCTGAGGAATGCCAGCTAGGACTCTCTGGGGGGCCATCTGGCTCTGGAAGCTCACAGTCAGAATCCAAGGACTAGTCTGAGGTCAGAGAGGTGTCTCGTTTCATTTGTCCCATTCAGCATCACATATTTATTGTGCATGGCCTTGTCAGAGGCAGTGCACGGGACAGAGATGAATCAGACTCCTTAAGGGGCCTACATGGTCCAGCCATGAAGTGTAAAACACTAGACAGCAGCTCTCAAAGTGCAGTCCCTGGACCAGCAGTGCCAGCCTCAGCAAGCATCACTGCCAGAGATGCATGTTCTCAAGCCTCATCTGAATCCGATCTTCTGAATCAGAACCTCTTGACCAGCAGTGCCAGCCTCAGCAAGCATCACTGCCAGAGACGCATGTTCCAGGCCTCATCTGAATCAGACCTTCTGAAGCAGAACCCCTGGACCAGCAGTGCCAGCCTCAGCAAGCATCACTGCCAGAGACGCACGTTCCAGGCCTCATCTGAATCAGACCTTCTGAAGCAGAACCCCTGGGGGCAGGCCCAGCAGCCCGTGTTTTAACAAGACTCCAGGCGATTTTGATGCAGCTAAAGTTTGCAAACCAATGATACAGAATGTCTAAGAGGGACGGCCACACGTGATGGACAGCCACATGTGATCACTGACACAGATGGCAGGAAGCTGGCCTTCCATCAGGATAGACAGGGTGTATAACAGACCCCACGGTGTGAAGAACCTACCAGGCTGAGCAGAAGAGTCAATCAAACTGAGAGAAACTGGAGACGGACACACCATGAGGTAGGTAAGGGCATTTTCACACATCACTGCCCAAGAAATTCAAACGGAAAAAAACAGGAATGATTGAGTCGTCCATCTGTGAGAAGAGTCTTGTTTAAAGTGGACTCTGAGCTTGCTCTTCTTTCTGCCCAAGAGACAAAGACTTGCTTCAGCTTACCCAAAAGAGATTCCTTATTAGCCAATGGACCAGCTTAATAGGCACCATCTCAGACTCTGGCCGTCCTGAAGGTTGCCAGGAAGACCTAGGTTGACAGGTGGAACTTGATCTGAAGGATAAAATGCGAGTCAAATGAGAAGTTTCCTTAGGCCCATCCCAAGAGATTCCTCACTTCAGGAGGTCTGAGAAGGGGCTCCATGAAAATAAATTTTCTTAACAAGAAATTTAACATGAGGCTCCACTTGTCCTAATTTAGGGCAGCAGAGAAATACTTCATGGTTCACTCATCCAACAACAAAAAGGCTGGAACCAATGACATCTCTGGATCCGTTATTCATCTTTTCAATTCCTGTTGTAATTTGTAAGTTTCTCCTAACAGACACTGGAGAAGTCAAGACTAATTTCTAAAGTGGCAAAAAGTTACCGCAACCCCAAAGTAAAGGAAACTCCCCAGATCAAGCAGAATGGGGCTCATGAAAAGGCAAAGGGAATGTTAGGGCTTCCCAGGAAAGGAGCCTTATAATCATATGTCTCAGGGTTTGTTTTTTCCCTAGATAAAAAGAGATGCATTTGAAACTCAGTCCTATTTCCCCTAAATCAAATGGCTGAAATGACTAATTCCCGAATCAGTAGACAGGAGAAGTGCCTGGGACCTTTGGGTCATTCTGCCATACCTCTGCCACCTCTAGAGAAGAAAATACCCCAAAGAGAAGGCAGGCCGGCAGTCCACTGGTTAGAAAGGGCTTCTTTATACTGAGCTGATAGTCACACTTTCTTCCTTAGAGAGAAAGGATAGCTTTGCCTTCCGACATATGGGTAGATTCTTTGTTTTTGTAGGAGAGGAAAGTGATGGGCAACAAAAGAGAAAAACCTGAACTGGACTATGTAGCTGAAGCAATGACAAGAGAGAAGACAAACCCTTGACCTTTGTCCATCTTCTTGTTTTCCTTCCTACATTCCTCGCTGCTCTAATCATAGCATTTAATACATTCATGTAGCAAAATGGGGAGAAAAGAAGAAAGAAAACCCCATTTTGTTTTGTTTTTCAGTCCTTAGATGTCATCTTCCTCCTTCATTTGCCTGGCCTTTTGTCTCTGCCAGTTTCCATAGCAACAACAACCAGCAAGCAGTGTGCACCCTCTCTCCAGCTTGTGCACAGAGAACTCCAAACAGGGTCAAAACCTGCTCTGGGTTGAGAAAGAAAGTGGATTCATTTCCTTCTCATCGATGTTTACATGTGGGTTTGTTGTGATGGCTGCTTGTATGTGTTTCTCTGCTTTGATCTCACTCAATACTTTTGACCATGAGTGATTTTTTGAGAGCTTGTCTTTGTTTCTGATCTGGAGGGAGCAATGAATTTCATATTTAGCCACATATTTGAGAACTTAGTACATAATCATATAACATTGGTGGGGACAGGAGTATTCAATGATTGTGCAGAAAAAAAATAGCCTACAGTATTCTATATGCACTGAGGAAAGAAACTATTTTTCTCAAAGTGCTCCAGATTCATGCAATATTTACAAAACCCATCAATGATCCACCAATCTGTTAGGTACAATTTCATGTCAAGGTGGGATATTTCTTGTGTTTTCCTTAGATAGTTCTCCTGAAGGGAACACTGTACTGCCAACAGGTGGTGGTATGGCTACAATTAGGGCCCAGAGAAGCACACATCTTTTGATGTTTAACTAAGATTGAAATAAGCTTGATTTTACTCCTTTTGCAAACACAAATCCATATTGCAATGTTATCAACACAGCTATACACACCAAATTATAATAACAGAAACTACAGATGAAGATCCTAGAGCAAACTTTGGCAATAAATATCTCAAAAGAAATTGGTAGATGTATTAATTTCCAACTATTATAATAAGTTGCCACAAATTCACAGGCATAAAGTAAATAAATCAATTATGCTGTGTAGGTCAGAAGTCCAAAATGGTTTTCACCAGACCAAACTCAAAGTGTCAACAGGACTGCTCTCCCTAGAGGCTCAAGGGGAAAACTGTTACCTTCTTTTCCAGCTTCTAGAAGCCACCTGGATTCCTTGGTCCAAGGCCTTTTCCTCCAGCTTCAAAGCCAATAGTGGAGCACCCTCAAATCTCTGACTCCAACCCCTTTGCTAAGGATCCTTGTGTTTATACTGGGCCCACCTGAATACTCCAGTCTAACCCCTGTCTCAAGATCCTGAACTAAATCACGCCTGCCAAGTCCCTTTGCCATGGAAGTGAACATACAGGTTTCAGAGATGAAGATGTAGACATCTCACAAGTAATTATTCTGTCTAGCACAGCACCGTTCTTAACAAACCATGCCTACCCATCACCACGTTTTCATCTGATCCTGGTCTGATTCCAAGACTTCGACAAAATGACCTTTTCCAACTTGCTCTAAATCCTCTTGTGCAGTCAATTGTCTGGCTGTTTGACTTCATGCCAGGATGAAACAAATGTTTGCAGAGCGGACTGTCCACTCAAGGGCAGGCTGGCTGTACTAGGCTCTACCTGCTCCTATCTTTCTGATACATCTTCCCCCAACTTCAGACAGCTGCTTTCCGGCAGGTGCCTAACCTCCCATTCACAGTATCGAGGACTAGTTTCTGCTACCAAGGGTGAGATGTGGCAAGATGGGAAAAGAACCTGCTTTCATGTTCAGATTTTCTTGTGTGATGCATGTGAATGGCCTCGCTTTTCTGTCTGACTTTATATTTGGACCTTCAATTTTACAAACTCCTTATTTTAAAAAATCTCCTTTGCGACTCTGAAACTCTTTTTCTAGATCTCTTGCTCAAGTGCAGTCTTGGTTTTCTGATCTCCTACTTGGCCTGACTGTTTTTAAAATTAATTTTTATTGGATTAGGGTTGCTTTACAATATTGTATTAGATTCTAGTGAAACTAATACAAAATACTGCAAAATGGATCGGCCAAATATATATATACACACACACACACACACACATATACATGAATGTATAGTACGTATATATCTCTATATATTTTTTGTATGTATCTATATCTTTATCTCCCTTCCCTTTTGGATTTCCTTTCCATTCAGGCCACCCTAGAGGATCAAATAGAGTTCCCTGTGCTGTACAGTATGTCCTCATCAGTTCAGTTCCGTTCACTTGCTCAGTCATGTCCGACTCTTTTCAACCCCATGAGTCGCAGCACGCCAGGCCGCCCTGTCCACCACCAACTCCCAGAGTTCACTCAGACTCACATACATCGAGTTGGTGATGCCATCCAGCCAG
>SJXQ01003488.1:208636-251061 GCA_006408695.1 Aepyceros melampus
TGATGGTGGTGATGATGGTGGTGGTGATGGTGATGATGATGGTGGTGGTGATGGTGATGATGGTGATGATGGTGGTGGTGATGGTGGTGATGGTGGTGGTGGTGATGGTGATGATGATGGTGGTGGTGATGGTGATGGTGATGATGATGGTGATGATGGTGGTGGTGATGGTGATGATGATGGTGGTGGTGATGGTGATGATGATGGTGGTGGTGATGGTGATGATGATGGTGATGATGATGGTGGTGGTGATGGTGATGATGGTGGTGGTGATGGTGATGATGGTGGTGGTAATGGTGATGATGGTGGTGGTGATGGTGATGATGATGGTGGTGATGATGGTGACAGCAGTGAGACTCAGAGGCAGAGAGGAGCTGAGGTGATGAAAAGACAGTGAGGGTGAGGAAGAGGAGCAAACGAAGAAGTGCAGGCCCCAGGGAGGACTAGATTCATCCAGAAGGAGCCAGCAAGACACTCCCAATTGGCTCGGAAATGGAGACTCTCCTAATCTGCCTGTGGCGAGTGATGATCACTCTTTTTCAGTTGAAAAGACCGTTAAACACTGTAAATTACAATTGTCAGTAGTGAGAGGGTGTTTCATCATGTGAAATGATCTAAAGCCACAAAGCATAAAGCCTTTTTTAAACAGCAAAGTAACGGCTCCCTGCAGAGCACAAAACTTCAAGCAGAGTGGGGGCTCGCTGTACCTGGAGACACTGGGAGGAAAAATAGCAAGTTTCCTCAAATGCAAGAAAAAGAACATGGTCTCAGAACCATCGAGGACAACAGGCACACACGCATCATCTTTCAGACCTCTCTCGTGTACTGCTCAGCCTGTCACCTGACACGCTGAACCAGTCTGACGGAACCACCATGTGGCTCTGCTCCAACCCATCCATAAGGTAGGCAAGTCCCCACCACCTTGTACTGATGGAGAGAGGTGAAGCGATGGGAAGTTTAAAGGGAAAAAAGTAGCGATCCCAAACCGCACACGGTATTACTACTTGGTTCAGCTTTTCTTATCTGACAGAAGTTACTAACAAACAGCAAAACTGTCTATCTGTGGGTTCTGTTCTACCCTTCCTCCATAACCAATAAAGGTGCAAATGAGCCACGATCTGCAAAATGCCAGGCAGTGGGAAGAAAGAGAGCTAAAGGAGCCCCAAATCTGCATCAGCCCCAGAGACATGCCAAGATCCCTGGAGAGAGAAATCCAGAGGAGAGGGGAAGGCGGAGGTAGGAGCTGCTGGACACACAGGGCCCAAGGCTGGGGTGGGAGAGACGGAAAGTATCCATTGCAAGCACCACATATGACCTGTTCCCAGTGTCTCATCTTCCCTGACCACCTGTCTCTCCGTTTCCAGTCACTCCTTCTGCCCTGCAGCCCAGCTGCCAGGAGTTCCCCGGTGACAGGAAGCCCCTGGATTCAGTCCCTGGAGTGGTGCCCACTACAAGCCTCAGCATACGGGGTCAAGAGGACTTTCCCAAACCTCCCAGCACTAGAAGAGCCCTTTCTCCTCCCCACCCTCTGCTCCAGCCCTGGGAACCTTCATAGGAGAACTAAATCAAGACAAGGAGTCATTGTGCACTGACTCCTTCAATAAACATTTGCTGATCACCTACTGTGTGCTAGAAAGTGTTCTCAGAACTGGCCATACTGACATGGAGAAGACAAGGAAGGAGAGAGACACCATGAAACAAGAAACTAGCGGTTCCGGTTTAGCTAGCAGGAGTTCTAGAAGCACTGGGCATTCGGGCGGCCCTCTCGGCTGTCAACCTTGGCTCCTCCTCAGAGTTCTTGCCCAATTCACACAGGACCAAAACCACGAGGAAAGAGCTCCTGGCCATGCCAGCCATTCCCTTCTCACCTCTGCATCTCTGTTCTCAAAACCCAGCTGACTACACACGTCAGTTGGCTAACACCATTTCCAGCATCCTCAGGGCAGAGCCAGGGGCTGGGGCAGGAAAGAGGAGGAAGGGCAGACATGGGCCTCAGGGGGTGGGGTCAGCGGTGCCAAGGAGCTCTTGGAGGGCAGGTCTGAGCCGAGGATCTGGGCAGCATCGTCTCCTCCAGCCACCTCCCACAGGTGCCCCCTGTCCCCTCCAGCTGGCTCAGACTCCCATCCCCTGACATCAATTCCCCTCCCTTATCCAGGCCGCCCCTCTGGGCAGCCATGCCAGTATGGCTCATGTGAGACTCACTGAGGCTGCACTAACCAAGCAGTTCATGTCATTGTCTGCTATTGATTCATCCGCCCTGGGAGAAACTGCAGGCTCCTCACGGGAGGCGAAGATAAAGGTGAAACAAAAGAGCCTCCAGACTGTTTGTGTTCCCACCCCTCCTAGGACCTGCCTTGGATTGAGAACAATTTTCCCAATCTTTACCAGCTGCCTGGCGGCTTGCCACAGATCAATAAGTCTTCTTCAGAGTTCCAACTTGCAAAAATATTTACATAATTTAATAGAACCCTCTCCTGGATAAGGAGCTGACACTTTTAATTACCTGGATCAAGTGCTCTCCTTCTATAGGACATGGCACACACGTGGATGGAATGCCAACTACAGGCATTTCCCAGGGCTTCTCCCCCTTGATCTGTAAAGAGGAAGGTCCTGAGATGGTGATCTCCCCGTGGGGCAACAGGAGAGAAGGGGGAGCCACAGGTGTAACTAGTGGCTTTTTCCTAATGGAAATTTCACAATGCTCTTTCCGTTTGTCCATTGCTTTCTTCTCTACTCCCATCAACAGATGTTTACATGTTCAAATACAACAGATCTTTCTCCCACTTCCAAGGAATTAGGTTGTGTATCTTCCTTAGGATTCTGCCTAGGGTAGGTGGCTCCCAGGTTTTCATCTTCAGGTCTCAAGGAGACATGACAAAGCATACAGTCTAGAGCTGACCATGGTAACAACCACGTGGACGATAATAACTCACAGGAGCAAAACACCACCATCACAGGACAAGCGCGACACCAACTTCTTAATGTACTTTACTTTTAAGCTGCATAAGAATAAACCTGCATGGAGGTATTATTATACCCATTTTTCAGATAAGAAAAGAGAGGCTCCGAGATGTCATACAACCTACCCCCGGTCACCTACCAATAAGTTGCCATTGATGTTTTGTTGATGCTGCCCTTGTTTAGTCGCTATCTTGTATCCACTCTTTGCAACCCCATGGACTGTAGCCTGCCAGGCTCCTCTGTCCATGAGATTTCCCTGGCAAGAATACTGGAGTGGGTTGCCATTTCCTTCTCCAGGGGATCTTCCCCACCCCAGGATCAAACCCACGTCTCCTGTATTGGCGGATTCTTTACCCCTCAGCCACCAGGGAAGCACAATGAGTTGCTGAGCCAGAACTCAAGTGCCCATCAGTCTGAGCAAAATCCTGTGTTGCATGTCAAGCCAGGACTGAGGAAGGCCCATACATTCCCAGAAAAACTCCAGAAACCTGTCCTCAATTCTGTCCTAGGGCTCTGTGGAGTTAAGATGAATAAATGCCATACGGTTTTGGAGACTGGCCTCCCTGCCTCTGGGCCTCCTCCCCCTGGGCCTGGATCCTCCCCCAGCTCACCTCTTTCCAGGTCCTGGGAGGTGCCCACCCCCACCCAGGACAGCTGCCGAGGTCTCAGTCCAGCTCCGTCCCGCCCTGGCCCAGGGTGGTCAAGAATCCCCTCTGTAATGCAGGCATTTCTCTCAATGTGAATGAATTTCCTTTTGGCATCTCAGACCAAAGCCATCCCCTGGCAATCGTATTCTGCACAGCACCTAAAAATTGGTGGGTGTGAAGCAAATATGCAGCTCCTAACAACAACTTCCACACTTGCTAATGATTGTGTGGGCACATTTGGTTTCCCAGGCAGGAAAACCAAATAAGAAATTGCTGAGAAAGAATCTGCCTGCAATGCAGGAGACCTGGGTTAGATCCCTGAGTTGGGAAGATCCCCTAGAGAAGGAAACAGCAACCCACTCCAGTATGCTTGCCTGGAGAATTCCATGGACAGAGGAACCTGGTGGACTACAGTCCATAGCGTTGCAAAGAATCAGATACAACTGAGCAACGAACACTTTTCAGAGACAAAAAAGTGAATGATGGACCCAAAGTAGCTGTACCTGACTGTGACCAGGGGCTGGGCTGGAGAAGCAGAGTGTAGAAAATGGACACCCCCACACCTACAAGAATATAAGGGGTCTCAGCCTGGCTAAGGTCCACCCATCAACATGTGATGGAGACACACAAATGTCTGTGTTCAATGGTATTTTCAAGACCACAGAATTTTAGAGCTGAGTGTTTAGTGAGATGCCACTGGGACTTGTCAAAGGTAGAAGTTGCTTCTGGGCCACCCTAGGGACTGCTGACCCTCTAGGAGAGGTGGAGGGGCAGGGAAGAGTGGATACAGCAATAAAAAAGTGGGCTTTTCAGCAGCTGTTAAGTCAGGGTGATCCCAGCCTAGGCCAAGGACATCAAATCTCATTACCTCCAGGCCCTACAACCTTCCCCTGGAAGTCCCTCAATAAAGTGACTTGATTCCAGGAGGGAAAAAAAACAAAGACATTTGCAATATAAAATGGTATTTTCAAAGTGGGTAGGGACACTTTTCAGCCACATGCTCTATGGTGCTCACCAAGGAGAACCCCTGAAACCTCCAAAAGCTGGGAGGAAGTAAGCAACAAAGCACCAAAATATACCCATTCTCAAAATGATCACTGAAGCACTTAGGCTGGGTAGTGTGGAATTTAATCTGCAACACACATGACAAGGAAGCACTAGAGAAGGCTCACATGTTTTACATATTCCAGGTGAGACAGATGGACGGACAGATGGATGGATGGAGAGATGGACGGATAGATACGGCAGTAGAGAGCTTCCCCTGTGGGAAGAAGAGCATTGCAGGCAGGAGACAAACTCCTCCGCATTTCATGCTTCCATTTCTCTGGGCAAATTCAACCATCACTCTCCTGTCCCACAAGCACACCCTGTTGGCTTCTGTAATCTGAAAAGAATGTCTAGAAGAGATACTTGAAAGCTTCATGGACAATCACGGGACAGGCACGTGCATCTCTAAACTGATGATTCTGCCCTGAGAGATCCAACCAGTCCATCCTAAAGGATATCAATTCTGAATATTCACTGGAAGGACTGATGCTGAAGCTCCAATACTTTGACCACCTGATGCAAAGAGCCGACTCATTGGAAAAGACCCTGATGCTGGGAAAGATTGAGGGCAGGAGGAGAAGGGGACGACAGAGGACGAGATGGTTGGATGGAATCACTGAATCAACAGACATGAGTCTGAGCAAACTCCAGGAGGTGGTGAAGGACAGGGAAGCCCGGCATGCTGCAGTCCATGGGGTTGCAAAGAATCAGACATGACTGAGCAACTGAACAACAACCCTGAGCGAAGCGAGGGGTGGAGGAGGCAGGGAACTTGTGTAAAGAGAAGGAAGAGAATCAAATCCAGGGAGGGAAAAGACCAACATTCCCACAGCTCCTGGGGGTCATGTTGATCGCTGGTCTGAGTGAAGAGATCACACCAATGGAATGTGTGTGTGTATCAGCCTGTGTGTAACCCATATGATGAGAACAGCAGCCAGATGAGGGTGTGCCGTGAGCCAGCACAGGAGATCCCACCCATGACAAGGTCATGTGGAGAGACCTGATGGGCAAGGCGAGTCAGGTCTCAAGGTGTCCTCTGCCTGAGCTGCTGCTGCTGCTGCATCTACCCCCAAAAACCAGAATCTGCCTGCTTGACTGTGCTTTCCACTCTTCTGACATTCTCTGGAAAAAGTTAACTCAGGGCTTCAGTTAACAGTCCCCTGCATATAAAAAGAAAATGTCTCAATCTGAACCCCCTGTGATGTCTCTCCAACTTGCCTAACAGGTTCCCCCGGACTTTTTACAGCTTGTGAATTCTTACAGCCCCCCAACCATGAGAGGCACAAAGCTTAAAGCATCTTAAAGATACAGAGCCTTTTCTAAAGAGCTAAAAATTATATTGGTGACGGGTTTCACTGTTGAGTCAATGACTGCTGCCAGGCCTCCATATTCTTTATCTTTTAGGCACCTGAAGGATATTAATCAATGTAACTGGGATATAGAAATAGGAATATAGTAGTTTTGATGTTAGCAACACTAGACTTTTGAGTTAATTACTTTTCTTTGTTATAAATCACTGTACTCCTTTTACTTATAAATTGTTGTGCCTTTGCTATGTAAGAATGTAACTTATTTAGTGCTTTCTGAGAGTGGCACCAGACTTTGGGAAGAACAACACTGTTAGAGCAAATAAGTCTTCTGGTTGACAAACCCTTATCAGAAAAGGGCCATAAAATGTTAATTGGCCCTCTGGCCAGAAGATGATGTAAATCACCTAAGACTTGTAGGTAGGCAGAGAGAAAGCCTGGTCTTGATAAGAGTCAGGGCTGCTAACACTGCATAATTTTACATTATCCATTTATCTCTATGTACACAAAAAAGGTATAAAAAGCCTGCCGGACAATAGAGGATTGGGCCAGTCCTGGGAAGACTGGTTCCCCTGTGTCTTACTTTCAGGCTGAATTCCCATCTGGAGTGAGGAGGCTCGCCAAGCCTACTTACTTGCCCCAGCTTTTAAGTTCCATGAGAGAGAGAGTCCAAGGCGGGGCACTCTCTGATATTCAAACGGGCGCCGGTGGCCCAATGTAGATGGTGCAAATCTCTTGTACTGAGATTTTATTGGCTTTTCCCATAAACCAAGTTATTCAGCCTCTTTTCTCCACTAAATTTTCTACTACACTATGTCTTACTAATCTCTTTTATATTTCTAGTTAAATAAATAAGTTTTCCTCACCCATGCCGTCTCTCTTTCGAATTTCCCTGGATCCACCGGGGCTGGACCCCAGCAAGGGTGGTAGGCCTATGAGAGATTTTCTTTTCCTTTTTGTTCATGGGTATATTCTAGTTTTTTTCAGTCCAGCTTCTCTCTGCTGTGCAGTGGTGGTCCTGGCATCTCTCTTGGCCATGTGCCTGGATGAGCCCATTTGGCTACCACCGATGCTCTGCACACTGTACTAGCAGCCTGTCATTAGGATACTTTCTAAAGACTTGCTGTCTTTGTGTGAGCTTTGATTTCCCCGACCAGATCAGTTTTTAACTCTTTGTGAGCTAGGCTGGCATCTCCTGTTTTATTTTCTTTCCCTTCATTGGCTTCCTGATGATAGCAGGTCCCTTGACACTTGTTTAATTAATGGGGAGGAACAGACAATGTAATTGTATAAAAGAGTGCTTGTTAAGGGTTTCTGGGCCATGGGTTCATTTCCTTCCCATAACACAACTGCAGTAGCTATCACAGAATGTTCTGTAGAACAGTCGATGTACTAGCAGCTCGGTACAACTCGTTTTTCAGCTCCTTAGAATGAAAACACCAAGAACAAATGTCTTTACCTGAATATGTTGCAATGACAGAAAAGCTTTATCCCAGGGGACAAGGAATAAAAGGTGGCTCTGCTGACCTGATAAGGATCAGGACAAAAGGATGATGATTTGAGACAGCAGTTCCACAGGCTGTCCGCCAGCTGGTAGAATCTGCTCCCCAGTCACGGGAGGAAATTGGCAATGGCTCCAGGAAATTGGCTCCAGCCGGAGCCCCAGCTCTCTTCCTCCTGCCTTACCCAGGTGGGTGTCTGAGACTGCTCACACAGACACTGTTCCATGTCCCAGCCCCTGGTGGAAGGTGGAGTGACAGCTTGAGGGGTGCAGTTATTTCTTTCAGTTTACCATGGCAAGTTCCAACAAAACTCCATACAGTCTCTTGGTGGACATCTGGGTTAACTGGTGGGAGTGCAGTAACAGAAGCTGCTCAGTTTTAGGACATCCAGTATCAATGCCCAAGTGTCCAACCTTCCCATTCTGAGACTCAGGGGTTGACTCTAAGGACATGAAAGCAATAAAACCTGGGAGAGTATACTTTACAAAAGCTTCCCTGGTGGTTCAGCAGTAAGAATCTTCTTGCAATGCAGGAGAAATAGGAGATGTGGGTTTGATCCCTGGGTCAGGAAGATCCTCTGGAGGAGGGCATGACAACCCACTCCAGTATTCTTGCAAGGAAAATTCCATGGACAGAGGAGCCTGGCGGGCTACAGCCCATAGGATCACAAACAGTGGGACATGACTGAAGTGACTGAGCCCACATGCACACATGATATATAAACAGGATCAACCGGGGAAGAAGTACAGCTTATCAAAACGATCTGAGAGTCATGAGACCTGATTCTAACCACTAATTTCCTAGGCACCTTGAGCAAGGTGAGCAAGGTCCTGAAACTTTCTGAGCCTCATCTGTAGGAAGGAGTGAGAAACAAAGCTGATCTGAGGCCAGCTGGTCTTCTGAGACCCTCTGCAGGTCAATGAGCCTAGGATATATTTCAGGAAGACAAAATGAAAAGCATCTTTGGCCTGGATCATTCAACCCTGGGGATGGTAAATGACCACGGCCAGGCTCTTTGGCCCACATCAGAGAAGAGTCACAAGAACAGCTTCAACCTCTTTTTATACAGAATAAAAACTGTATGCTGACTGTTGCAATGGTACACAGGGAAGGGTGAAGACAGCAGTTTCTAAGCCAGAATGTGTCACAGGATGCAAGAACAGCTCTCCCTTCATGACTGGTCTAGACGAGACCTTGAGCAACCAGTCCCATGCTCAGTAGCCCAGGGGTCTCATCTCCCAGGATTGAGCTCTTCCCACCCCATTATGGTGGCTTTTATGGGCTCAGAACTCCCACAGCCCCAGCCTGCGCCAGGGGAGAGGAGAGGTGGGAAGAACTCCATTTGTTTCTTTTTCTCTGAGCAGATGCTGTGTCTCACAGTCCCTTCTCAGATTCCTCCCATCAAAAAAGGTATCAGATACAAGATACCACTTGTGTGAAGTTTGGACAGAATCCCAAACGGGCACCTCTCTCCACCACTACGGTAACAGTGCCTCCAGAAGAAAAGCAATGATGAGAAAGGAAAATACACACCTTTTCTCTCAGAGTCAGCCTGCCTCCTTCCTTTTCCACTGATGGGACAGAAACGAGTGTGCAACCCAAGGTCTTATGACACACATAAATGATGTGATTCCAAAGTTAGGATGCAAAACGTGTCCGACTCTTGGCAGCTCCATGGACTGTAGCCTACCAGGCTTCTCCATCCATGAGATTTTCAAGGCAAGAGTACCAGAATGGGTTGCCATTTCCTTCTCCAGGGATCTTCCTGACCCAGGGATAGAACCTGGGTCTCCCCCATTATGGGCAGACGCTTTACCCTCTGCACCACAGGGAAGTAGTGGGAAAGGGGGGGAGAGATAAATTAGGAGTTTAAGATCAACAGACACACCCTACTATATATGAAATCAATAAACAACAAGGACCTACTATACAGCATAGGGAACTATATTCAATATCTTACAATAACCTATATGGGAAAGAATCTGAAAAGAAAGTATCAGTTCAGTTCAGTCGCTCAGTCATGTCCAACTCTTTGCGACCCCATGAATCGCAGCATGCCAGGCCTTCCTGTCCATCACCAACTTCCAGAGTTCGCTCAGACTCACGTCCATTGAGTCCGTGATCCCATCCAGCCATCTCAACCTCGTTCGTCCCCTTCCCCTCCTGCCACCAGCAATCCCTCCCAGCATCAGAGTCTTTTCCAATGAGTCAACTCTTCACATAAGGTGGCCAAAGTACTGGAGTTTCAGCCTCAGCATCATTCCTTCCAATGAAATCCCAGGGTTGATCTCCTTCAGAATGGACTGGTTGGATCTCCTTGCAGTCCAAGGGACTCTCAAGAGTCTTCTCCAACACCACAGTTCAAAAGCATCAATTCTTTGGGGCTCAGCCTTCTTTACAGTCCAAATCTCACATCCATACATGACCACAGGAAAAACCATAGCCTTGACTAGATGGACCTTAGTCGGCAAAGTAATGCCTCTGCTTTTGAATATACTATCTAGGTTGTTCATAGCTTTTCTTCCAAGGAGTAAGCGTCTTTTAATTTCATGGCTGCAGTCACCATTTGCAGTGATTTTGGAGCCCCCCAAAAATAAAGTCTGACACTGTTTCTACTGTTTCCCCATCTATTTCCCAGGAAGTGATGGGACCAGATAAATGATCTTCTTTTTCTGAATGTTGAGCTTTAAGCCAACATTTTCACTCTCCTCTTTCACTGTCATCAAGAGGCTTTTTAGCTCCTCTTCACTTTCTACCATAAGGGTAGTGTCATCTGCATATCTGAGGTGATTGATATTTCTCCCAGCAATCTTGATTCCTGCTTGTGTTTCTTCCATTCCTGCATTTCTATGATGTACTCTGCATATAAGTCAAATAAGCAAGGTGACAATATACAGCCTTGACGGACTCCTTTTCCTATTTGGAACCAGTCTGTTGTTCCATGTCCAGTTCTAACTGTTGCTTCCTGACCTGCATACAGATTTCTCAAGAGGCAGGTCAGGTGGTCTGGTATTCCCATCTTTTTCAGAATTTTCCACAGTTGATTGAGATCCACACAGTCAAAGGCTTTGGCGTAGTCAATAGAGCAGAAATAGATGTTTTTCTGGAACTCTCTTGCTTTTTCCATGATCCAGCGGATGTTGGCAATTTGATCTCTGGTTCCTCTGCCTTTTCTGAAACCAGCTTGAACATCAGGGAGTTCACGGTTCACATATTGCTGAAGTCTGGCTTGGAGAATTTTGAGCATTACTTTACTAGCATGTGAGATGAGTGCAATTGTGCGGTAGTTTGAGCATTCTTTGGCATTGCCTTTCTTTGGGATTGGAATGAAAACTGACCTTTTCTAGTCCCTGTGGCCACTGCTGAGTTTTCCAAATTTGCTGGCATAGTGAGTGCAGCAATTTCACAGCATCGTCTTTCAGGATTTGAAACAGCTCAACTGGAATTCCATCGCCTCCACTAGCTTTGTTCGTAGTGATGCTTAGGCCCACTTAACTTCACATTCCAAGATGTCTGGCTCTAGATGAGTCATCACATCATCATGATTATCCAGGTCGTGAAGATCTTTTTGTACAGTTCTTCCGTGTATTCTTGCCACCTCCTCTTAATATCTTCTGGTTCTGTTAGGTCCAGACCATTTCTGTCCTTTATTGAGCCCATCTTTGCATGAAATGTTCCCTTGGTATCTCTAATTTTCTTGAAGAGATCTCTAGTCTTTCCCATTCTGTTGTTTTCCCTCTATTTCTTTGCCTTGATCACTGAAGAAGGCTTTCTTATCTCTTCTTGCTATTCTTTGGAACTCTGCATTCAGATGCTTATATCTTTCCTTTTCTCCTTTGCTTTTTGCCTCTCTTCTCTTCACAGCTATTTGAAGGCTATTTGAAAAGAAAGTATATATGTACATGTATATGTGTGTGTGTGTGTGTGTGTGTGTGTATGCTCAATCACTTTGCTTTGAAACTAACACAACATTGTAAGTCAACTATACTTCAATAAAAAATTTAAATTAAAAAAAAAAAGCATTCACTTAGTGACCATGCTGAATAACACACACCCTAAATAGGTATGGTGTGAAATAGAAATGGCAGAGAAGATACCCCTGAAATTACTTTCTACTAGTATGCCCCAGTTATGCCATAATTTAGGATATACAAGCCTCATAAAACTCCACGATGTTCACTGCAGTTTAACTTATCCCCATTTTACAGACCACATCTTTCAGATCCATGCCAGTCTCATCTTCTCTATTCCTCATTTCAACTGCAAAATGCATTAAAGACCGAGTAATAAACCACCAGGATCTGTGGTGGTGTTAAAATATAATTTAAGAGCATTCCCTGAAATACACTGAGATTCTTAAAACGCCCTTCCAGTGTGTGCATTAATAAAGTTAGACACCAGAGATGGAAGAGGAGTTGGAAGTTCTGGGTATCAAGTCATCACCCAAATCTGACTAGGTGTGAAATAGAAATGGCAGAGAAGATACCCCTGAAATTACTTTCTACTAGTATGCCCCAGTTATGCCATAATTTAGGATATACAAGCCTCATAAAACTCCACGATGTTCACTGCAGTTTAACTTATCCCCATTTTACAGACCACATCTTTCAGATCCATGCCAGTCTCATCTTCTCTATTCCTCATTTCAACTGCAAAATGCATTAAAGACCGAGTAATAAACCACCAGGATCTGTGGTGGTGTTAAAATATAATTTAAGAGCATTCCCTGAAATACACTGAGATTCTTAAAACGCCCTTCCAGTGTGTGCATTAATAAAGTTAGACACCAGAGATGGAAGAGGAGTTGGAAGTTCTGGGTATCAAGTCATCACCCAAATCTGACTCTCTGAATAAAATAAATACAGCTTTCTTTGAAAGGCCAAAATATCAAAGTGTGTTGCCTAAAATAGCAATTTCATCCTGTAGCCACATTATGCATTCATGGCAAAAGGCAGATCTTAATCTTGGGCTACACAGAGACTATCTGAAAGAGGCCAAGTTCAAAGAACAAAGTTCACAGATCTTATAGCAAGCATGTTTTAGGGTCAGTTACATTGAGAGTTGTAGTGTAAAGAAAGCTGAGCTCCAAAGAGTTGATACTTTTGAACTGTGGTGTTGGAAAAGACTCTTGCGAGTCCCTTGGACTGCAGGTAGATCCAGCTAGTCCATCCTAAAGGAGATCAGTCCTGGGTGTTCATTGGAAGGACTGATGTTGAAGCTGAAACTCCAATAATTTGGCCACCTGATGCAAAGAGCTGACTCATTTGAAAAGAACCTGATGCTGGGAACGATTGAGGGCAGGAGGAGAAGGGGACGACAGAGGATGAGATGGTTGGATGCCGTCACCGACTCAATGGACATGGGTTTGGGTAAACTCCGGGAGTTGGTGATGGACAGGGGGCCTGGTGTGCTGCAGTCCATGGTGTCACATAGAGTCAGACATGACTGAGCAACGGAACTGAACTGAAATTGAACACTATCAGTATGAAAATAAGAGCGCTGTAAGCTGCCACTAGACCGTCCCTGGGAACACGTGTCTCCTGAGGAAAATTAGGCTGGCCAGCTGCATCACCAGCACTGCTTGCCTTCGGGTCCAGGTGTCTCTGGGAATCACCTGAAATGAGCTAGAAACTGGGATTGCATCCTTTCTGATCATGGCTGGACACGATGGAGAGAGGATGCCTGGGTGTATAAATTCACATTCACATCCAGCGCCAGCTTCCAGCAGGGAAGGAGAATGTATCAAATGGTAAAGCAAACAGTTTTCTTTATCCTCCTCCCTCTCCTTTCAGCACCTCCTCCATCATCCTCAACCTGCCTTTCCGGCTCCATCCCCAAAGTTGTGCCTTCATTTAGAATCTTACAGGTGCTCGTGAGCTTCATCTAGAAATTAAAGGCTAACAGTTGGGTTAGCCTGGTTAGACACCATGTCTTTCTTTTCTGCCCCCAGAAGGGATTTGAACCTGTACATTATACATTGGTAAAAACCCATGGAATATACACCACCAAGAGCAAACCCTCTCCTAAACTATGGACCTCACTGTTTGGACTAGAGTTGCGTTGCTCAATTCAGTAGTCCAGGGCATATGTGACTACTTAAATTCAAATTCATCTCACATGCTAGTAAAGTAATGCTCAAAATTCTCCAAGCCAGGCTTTAGCAATATGTGAACTATGAACTTCCAGATGTTCAAGCTGGTTTTAGAAAAGGCAGAGGAACCAGAGATCAAATTGCCAACATCTGCTGGATCATCAAAAAAGCAAGAGAATTCCAGAACATCTTTTTCTGCTTTATTGACTATGCCAAAGCCTTTGACTGTGTGGATCACAATCAACTGTGCGAAATTCTGAAAGAGATGGGAATACTGCCTGACCTGCCTCTTGAGAAACCTGTGTGCAGGTCAGGAAGCAACAGTTAGAATGGACATGGAACAACAGACTGGTTCCAAATAGGAAAAGGAGTACGTCTAGGCTGTATATTGTCACCCTGCTTATTTAACTTCTATGCAGAGTACATCATGAGAAATGCTGGGCTGGAAGAAGCTCAAGCTGTAATCAAGAATGCCGGGAGAAATATCAATAACCTCAGATATGCAGATAAACACCACCCTATGGCAGAAAGTGAAGAAGAACTAAAGAGCCTCTTGATGAAAGTGAGAGAGGAGAGTGAAAAAGTTGGCTTAAAGCTCAACATTCAGAAAACTAAGACCATGGCAGCTGGTCCCATCACTTCACGGGAAATAGATGGGGAAACAGTGCAAACAGTGTCAGACTTTATTTTGGGGGGCTCCAAAATCACTGCAGATGGTGATTGCTGCCATGAAATTAAAAGACGCTTGCTCGTAGAGACATTACTTTGCCAACAAAGTTCCGTCTAGTCAAGGCTATGGTTTTCCAGTAGTCATGTATGGATGTGAGAGTTGGACTGTGAAGAAAGCTGAGCGCTGAAGAATTGATGCTTTTGAACTGTGGTGTTGGAGAATACTCTTGAGAGTCCCTTGGACTGCAAGGAGATCCAACCAGTCCATCCTAAAGGAGATCAGTCCTGGGTGTACATTGGAGGGACTGATGCTGAAGCTGAAACTCCAATACTTTGGCCACTTGATGTGGAGAGCTAACTCATTTGAAAAGACCCTGATACTGGAAAAGATTGAGGGCAGAAGGACAAAGGGACGACAGAGGATGAGATGGCTGGATGGCATCACCGACACAATGGACATGGGTTTGGGTGGACTCCTGGAGTTGGTGATGGACAGGGAGGCCTGGCGTGCTGTGGTTCATGGGGTTGCAAGGAGTTGGACATGAGTGTGTGACTGAACTGAATTGAAATTCAATTCACCTCCTCAGTCACATTCGCCACATCCCAAGGGCTCAACAGACTCATGTGGCTAGTGGCTACTGTTTTGGACAGGACCATACCAACCCAGAACACTGTTTCTGCAGAAGAACCACTAGACATGGCTAGCCTAAAGCAGAGACCCACAACCTTTTTATGGAAAGGGCTATAAAGTAAGAGTTTTAGGTTTTGTAAGCCAATCAAATTACCCACTATAACTACTTAGCACTGCCTTACAGTGTGAAAACAGCCATAGACAATATGCAAATGAATGGGCACTGTTGTGTTTCAATAAAACTTTATTTATAACAATGAAATTTGGTTCCTAGAGGAACCATTCCTGATCCAGGGATATCTGACTCCCAGGAGGTCTTAAATTACTGCAGGGCATCTATCCACAGGCACCACTAGTAGTAGCTGTAGACTGACTAAATAAATAATATGTCAAGCATATACCTGGACCTTTATTTATCAAACTATCTCTATATTATCATGATGGATAAAATACAAATCCATTTAAAGCCATTACCGCTTTCAAAGGAGCATATGTCGTTGTATATTATTCTCAAGAAATGAACCATGAAGTTTATCTCTTTTATTATGTTTCTCTAATACAAGTAATGCATCTTTGGTTTAAAAGATGAGAAAGCAGAATTTAAACAATAGGAAAGGAAAAGGGGATTATCTGAGTTCCTACTCAGGAGATTTTTAGCCACTGTTAAGAAACACAAATATGATTCCTTTGTTTATAGCTATACTCTTTGTACCTAGAACAGTGCTGAATGCATGATAGGTGCTCAATAAATACTTGTCAAATGAAAAAAAAAAAGACTGAATATTACAAAAATAGGAGTGTTCATAAACAGATTTTAGGAATTTTATAATTTTACTACATTAGTAATGCTGGGTGGATGTAAGAGTTTCCGGCATGATCTATGGTTTTTTGATAGACTATCAAAGGGATCTGTGACCTAAGAAGGTAGAGAACCCCTCCAGTCATTCCCAGGCATGAACCCACAAGTCTGTACATTTCTGACCATCGATGACTGAACTCCCTAGAGAAGCAGGCATTTTTCCCAGGGCAGTCTTCTGTAACTAACTGAAGCCATCCATCTGAATTCAAACCATCCAGGTGAAG
The DNA here is from genome assembly GCA_006408695.1 of Aepyceros melampus. Lineage (NCBI taxonomy): Eukaryota > Metazoa > Chordata > Mammalia > Artiodactyla > Bovidae > Aepyceros > Aepyceros melampus. The sequence goes on from SJXQ01003488.1 coordinate 224,575, forward strand.
AGCTGCTGGGTTTAAACAGAATTCACTCGAGAAAAATGGGGAAGGAGGTTTTTATGTCTTTTTCTAAGTCTGGATACAAGGGTCCAGCATACAGAGAAACGTTTTCTGTAGTCTTCCCAAGAAGTTCAAGCTTGATTCACTTTCTTGGAGCCCTGTTAGTTCAGGAGGCTGGAGTGTGATCTTAATGAGGTCAGACCATAAGCCGATCCCTGTAAGGACGAGTTAACGACAGAGGCCTGAGGACCAGTAGTGAACACGGTTCTTTCATCTCTGGAGACCCTCCTGGGGATGTTCTCCCAGCGGGTAGGCAGTGAGGACAGAGGCACAGCATCCTGTTAGCTACTGTCAACAATGAAGAGTTAACACAGAGAGAGGCGGAAAGTTATCTTCCTCAAAACACTTTGATAATCTGGGAAAATGACTTGAGATTTATAGAAGCCCATTTAGAGTTCTCTCAGGCATTTTACCTGCATCTGTTTCTTAAGGAAGCAAATTGAGGTTTCTTCTCTGAATCTTCACAATATAGCACCATCAAATCAGTGCCATTAATTGCTAAGAGTAAAGGGCTTTCCGATGCCTAATGAGATCTTTAGGAAAGCAGCCTCTTTAGCAGCAGTTCTATTTATAGACCATGCATGTTCCTGGCCTCCCTCTCTGATCACCGAGAGCCTGGGGAGGAGGTAGGAATTTTTTGCTTCTCAGAAAATGATCACCTGCCCCTCTTGCTTATTCCCCACCTGGAATCCTAAACCAATTATGACATCCTAATCATTTCCAAGAGCAACCACTATGCTGTCACAAAGAGAGGATTACGACTTCAAATCCAGATCCAGCTAAGAGCTAATCATCTGGTTCAGAAACAAAAGGCCCTGTCTATATGCAAATGGGCACAGTTATCAAGAATCTGCAGAAATAATGACAACTGAAATCTACGATAAACAGATTTACAGCTAAAACGAGATGCGTGCTTCCAAATTTGCACACCAAAAAGTGGCGGATGATTCTTTAAAGGGCATTATACCCTGACTCAAAACCACGATGACAAAAATCCCCTAAAATCTAACAGCTGCATTGATCACCAGTGTTAGAAAGCCAACTGGCACCTTAAATGAGACACTGATGTAAAAAGAGTTTGTTCAAGGCAGACGGCTTTTCACACATTAAGTCTGAAACTCAGCTCCGACCCCCACCCCATCCACTGTCCTTGTGGACAGAGCATTTATCCTGATCATTCTCNGACATGGGTTTGGGTGGACTCCTGGAGTTGGTGATGGACAGGGAGGCCTGGCGTGCTGTGGTTCATGGGGTTGCAAGGAGTTGGACATGAGTGTGTGACTGAACTGAATTGAAATTCAATTCACCTCCTCAGTCACATTCGCCACATCCCAAGGGCTCAACAGACTCATGTGGCTAGTGGCTACTGTTTTGGACAGGACCATACCAACCCAGAACACTGTTTCTGCAGAAAGAACCACTAGACATGGCTAGCCTAAAGCAGAGACCCACAACCTTTTTATGGAAAGGGCTATAAAGTAAGAGTTTTAGGTTTTGTAAGCCAATCAAATTACCCACTATAACTACTTAGCACTGCCTTACAGTGTGAAAACAGCCATAGACAATATGCAAATGAATGGGCACTGTTGTGTTTCAATAAAACTTTATTTATAACAATGAAATTTGGTTCCTAGAGGAACCATTCCTGATCCAGGGATATCTGACTCCCAGGAGGTCTTAAATTACTGCAGGGCATCTATCCACAGGCACCACTAGTAGTAGCTGTAGACTGACTAAATAAATAATATGTCAAGCATATACCTGGACCTTTATTTATCAAACTATCTCTATATTATCATGATGGATAAAATACAAATCCATTTAAAGCCATTACCGCTTTCAAAGGAGCATATGTCGTTGTATATTATTCTCAAGAAATGAACCATGAAGTTTATCTCTTTTATTATGTTTCTCTAATACAAGTAATGCATCTTTGGTTTAAAAGATGAGAAAGCAGAATTTAAACAATAGGAAAGGAAAAGGGGATTATCTGAGTTCCTACTCAGGAGATTTTTAGCCACTGTTAAGAAACACAAATATGATTCCTTTGTTTATAGCTATACTCTTTGTACCTAGAACAGTGCTGAATGCATGATAGGTGCTCAATAAATACTTGTCAAATGAAAAAAAAAAAGACTGAATATTACAAAAATAGGAGTGTTCATAAACAGATTTTAGGAATTTTATAATTTTACTACATTAGTAATGCTGGGTGGATGTAAGAGTTTCCGGCATGATCTATGGTTTTTTGATAGACTATCAAAGGGATCTGTGACCTAAGAAGGTAGAGAACCCCTCCAGTCATTCCCAGGCATGAACCCACAAGTCTGTACATTTCTGACCATCGATGACTGAACTCCCTAGAGAAGCAGGCATTTTTCCCAGGGCAGTCTTCTGTAACTAACTGAAGCCATCCATCTGAATTCAAACCATCCCAGGTGAAGAGCTGCTGGGTTTAAACAGAATTCACTCGAGAAAAATGGGGAAGGAGGTTTTTATGTCTTTTTCTAAGTCTGGATACAAGGGTCCAGCATACAGAGAAACGTTTTCTGTAGTCTTCCCAAGAAGTTCAAGCTTGATTCACTTTCTTGGAGCCCTGTTAGTTCAGGAGGCTGGAGTGTGATCTTAATGAGGTCAGACCATAAGCCGATCCCTGTAAGGACGAGTTAACGACAGAGGCCTGAGGACCAGTAGTGAACACGGTTCTTTCATCTCTGGAGACCCTCCTGGGGATGTTCTCCCAGCGGGTAGGCAGTGAGGACAGAGGCACAGCATCCTGTTAGCTACTGTCAACAATGAAGAGTTAACACAGAGAGAGGCGGAAAGTTATCTTCCTCAAAACACTTTGATAATCTGGGAAAATGACTTGAGATTTATAGAAGCCCATTTAGAGTTCTCTCAGGCATTTTACCTGCATCTGTTTCTTAAGGAAGCAAATTGAGGTTTCTTCTCTGAATCTTCACAATATAGCACCATCAAATCAGTGCCATTAATTGCTAAGAGTAAAGGGCTTTCCGATGCCTAATGAGATCTTTAGGAAAGCAGCCTCTTTAGAAGCAGTTCTATTTATAGACCATGCATGTTCCTGGCCTCCCTCTCTGATCACCGAGAGCCTGGGGAGGAGGTAGGAATTTTTTGCTTCTCAGAAAATGATCACCTGCCCCTCTTGCTTATTCCCCACCTGGAATCCTAAACCAATTATGACATCCTAATCATTTCCAAGAGAACCACTATGCTGTCACAAAGAGAGGATTACGACTTCAAATCCAGATCCAGCTAAGAGCTAATCATCTGGTTCAGAAACAAAAGGCCCTGTCTATATGCAAATGGGCACAGTTATCAAGAATCTGCAGAAATAATGACAACTGAAATCTACGATAAACAGATTTACAGCTAAAACGAGATGCGTGCTTCCAAATTTGCACACCAAAAAGTGGCGGATGATTCTTTAAAGGGACATTATACCCTGACTCAAAACCACGATGACAAAAATCCCCTAAAATCTAACAGCTGCATTGATCACCAGTGTTAGAAAGCCAACTGGCACCTTAAATGAGACACTGATGTAAAAAGAGTTTGTTCAAGGCAGACGGCTTTTCACACATTAAGTCTGAAACTCAGCTCCGACCCCCACCCCATCCACTGTCCTTGTGGACAGAGCATTTATCCTGATCATTCTCTGTTCACGGCAGGGCTGATCTTCGTTACTCAGGACACAAACCCTGAAATCGCCTCCTCCTCTTGCTCTCACACTTCACATCTGAGCTGTCAGTAAATGTGCCTGGCTCAGAGTACAAAGTCCTCCCCCTCTTCCTCCCCACCATGCTCCTAACCCAAGCTATTACCATCTGCAACCTGGACTATTGAAATACCCATAGCTCATCTCTCTGCCTCTGATTTTTCTCCGCCTTCAGGCTGTATCCTGTTAAATATAAGTCATATTATATCACTTTGATCAACTCTCCAGTGGCCTCCCTTCCAGGAACCAATGGCCCCAAGTAATCTGCCTCCTTCCTGCCTCTCTCAAATCATCTCCCATTAAGCTCTCCCTTTCTCACTCTCCTCCAAGTTCTTGACCTCCAGGGAATTTCTTGAACATGCCTATGTCCAGACCTCAGGGCCTTTGCACTTGCCAGTCCTTTGTCTGAAATGCCCTTCCTCTCATATTCCCATGATTGGCTCTCTCATGCCTCTATTTTCAAAAGCCCCTGCTCACCAAGGCCTTGCCTCACAACCCTTCTCAAAAACTCCATTTCTGCTCCCATCACAGTATCTCCTATCTCTTGCCACATAATTTTTTACTACTTGGCACTTATAACCCAGCATACTTCATCACGTATTTATCTCTTTCATCATCTCCGTCTCATAATAAAATGTAAGCTCCAAAAGAGCAAGGATGTTTGTCCCTTCTGTTCATGAATGAATCCCTGCTCTAGGGCCTGGTACAGTGCATGGCACTCAGTGAATACTTGTTGAATGTATGAACTCTGAAAATACAGTAAGCAGCACTCCAAGTGTTAATTAGAAGTTATAAACAAAATGGAATTGGAAAAAATTAGAAATACCCTAAATGCCTCTGAACATGAAATTGGTCAGATAGTGGTGCAGCCATAAAACAATGCACTGTGTGGAGAAGGAAACAGCAACCCACTGCAGTGCTCTCGCCTGGAGAACCCCAGGGACAGGGGAGCCTGGGGGGCTGCAGTCCATGGGGTCGCTAAGAGTCGGACACGACTGAGTGACTTCACTTTCACTTACACTTTTCATTTTCATGCATTGGAGAAGGAAATGGCAACCCACTCCAGTGTTCTTGCCTGGAGAATCCCAGGGACGGAGGAGCCTGGGGGGCTGCAGTCCATGGGGTTGCTGCTAGTCAGACATGACTGAGTGACTTCACTTTCACTTTCACGCATTGGAGAAGGAAACAGCAACCCACTGCAGTGTTCTTGCCTGGAGAATCCCAGGGACGGGGGAGCCTGGTGGGCTGCCGTCTATGGGGTCGCACAGAGTCGGACACGACTGAAGCGACTTAGCAGTAGCAGCAGCATGCAGCCCTTAAAATAGTGAAAGTGAAAGTGAAGTCGCTCAGTCATGTCTCGCTCTTTGCGACCCCATAGACTGTAGCCGACCAGGCTCCTCTGTCCGTGGGATTTTCCAGGCAATAGTACTGGAGTGCATTGGCATTTCCTTCTCCAGGGGATCTTCCCAACTCAGGGCTCGAACCCAGGTCTCCCGCATTGTAGACAGACGCTTTACCGTCTGAGCTACCAGGGAAGTCCTTAAAATAATGATGTATTATTTATTCACTAATGTGAAAGGATTCCCTCAACAGATTAAGTCAAACAGGAAGACTGCAAAACAGGAAGTACAGTATTATCGCAATGTAAAGTATTATATAAGTATCATATGTATGCATCGCCTCTATTTACTACAAAATTCCATTTGTGTATGTATTTGTGTGGATAGATTGATGGTTGACAGAGAGATGAGAAATGAGAGAGAAGGAAATCAAGCGATTATAGTAGAAAAATTCAAGGAGATTTTTTTGCTTTCTTTATTCTTTTTGCATCAGATTTTCTACACTGAGTAGCTTCTAAACAGAATTTTGTAAGGCGAGTTTTCTCTTTTAACATTTACCAGGGGTTAGCTACCTGTGAAGAGCTGACTAGACTTAACACCTTATAACAGCCTTCAAACCATTTCAGTCCAATCTTCCAGAAGCAGACAGCAGACTTCAGAATTCCAAAGGAAGTCCTACACCCTTCCCTGACAACAAAAGCACACTGCAAGGAAATGATCAAAGATAAATAGTCAAGCTCATTACTGTTTCGTGAGGAAAGGGGGTCCTCAAAACAAAAATCTCTTGCCTACCTGGCCACACAATCTCACCTGCAGGTCTCATTCCTGCAAGATCAGATAATTGAGTCTGTTGCCCGCCCCAGGCACACCCCAGCTCCACGCCTCTGTGCTAGTTATGGCCATGCCTTGAATGCCCTGTCCTTCTGCACTTGATCGAGTCCCCTTCCTCCATGAAGCTTTCTGACCCTCTCAATCCCACCAACTTAGCTTCCAGTGTTTCTAACTGACACCGAGGACATATTCCTTGGCCTTGTTGGTTGTCATGACGATGATGATTAATAACAATATAAACAGCAATGTGTATCGTGTGCCCATGACAGGGCAGATAGGGCAGATAGAGAAGATGAATGGCACAGGCTGGTCCCGGCCTCGGATCATTTTCAGATTTCCAGCTAGTCTGCGCACTTCGAATTTGGTTTCAACCTCACTGTTTCCCAGCACAACGCAGAGGGTGTTTGCACGATTTAGGAACTCCACAAATAGATGCTGGCAATAACGATGATGAACCCAGGCTGCCTCCAGTCAGTGGGAAACAGCTTTTGCATCTGTTTAAATCCAAGCCCCATGAGTTCTGGGGTGAGGGCTAAAAGCTGGGGTGCAAGCTTCTCCACTCCTGCCTACATGTGAGACCCATCTGGGGAGCAATTTTTTTAATGCTGACAATTAGGGCCCAGACAAGGACATCAGAAACCCCACTGGGGCCTGGGTATCAGTCCTCTTTGAAGCTCTCCAGGTGACCCAGTGGCCAGCAGGGCTGAGAACTATGGCTCTGGCCTAAAGGCTATTCAGCCACACATTCTTCCTTTGTGTCCTACTCAGGCCTGAAGCAAAATCACAGGGAGCAGAACCACCATTGAGCGCTTAAAGCCATTTTCAAGGAATCATGGCCCACTGGGGAGGAAAGGAAGCCTGAGCAGGCCACAAATGATGGCCAGTGATTGCCTGTGCTCCCCTCTCTGGCGTGGCTTCCTCTTGAAGCCTGATATTGGTCCTCAGGGCCTCTGACCAGTGCAGTGGAGGTGTGCATGACACCCAATAAATGTCACCTGCCATGGGGGTTAGTGAGGCTTCACTGTTCACACAGGTGGCACCTTCAACACACGAGGGCAGAGACACTCAAGATCTTGGGGCCAACCACTTCAGGACAGGCATCATGGAAGTGTCTGACCTCCCGGACAGGATGGACAGGAACCACCAGCCCCGTACTGGAGGTGAGTGTGTAGCTGGTCTGGAGGTACTCAGGGCTATAGATCTGGTCTTGGCTGCCCCCTGGACACTGAGCCACACACAGCCAAGGGCACAGGCTTTCAGTGTGTCCTTAGTGGCCAGAAATTCCTTCCTCTATAGAGACGAGTCATACTCCAACAGACTTCACCTTCTCAGGAATCACGTCCATGGGATGATGTTTCACCACTGACTGTGATAAGGCTTATTCTCAACCAAGGACTCTGAGGGAATCCAGGTGAGCCAAAATGGGAAGCGAATTGAAAGACGCCTCTTCGACTCTGGAAGCCTTCCCCTGTAAGAAAGGCTAGTAGTTCTTTAGCCACCTCACAGACCGGGTGCTGCAGCTCAGAGATTAACAGCAGGAGCTGGACTCAAACCTCCCAGGTCCAATCCCTTGCTACTTACTAGCTGTGTGACCTCGAGTAAGTTACTTAACCTCTCTATGCCTTAGTTTCTTTTTTGGCAAAATGAGATGGTCCTGGGAATATCTCCATTGTAGATTTGTTGGTGGATTAAATTCAGGGTAAGAGTCGAAGTATTTAACAAATGGAGTAGCAATGACATGCTCAATGAGTGAATGAATGAAGGCATACATGGCTGGATGACTGAATAAGGAAAGGATTCCAGGACTCACTGAAGGTGGAGAGGGGTCTAAGGCTCCAGGTATGGGAACTGCAGGAGACAGGAGTCCAAGGCACCAGAGTGAGATCATGAGGCCTCCAAGGACTGAGGAGAGGGACCACCTTTGAACTCTCACAAGGCTCAGAAACTGTAAGCCATGTTTCTTCTCTTCCAGAGCTCACTGCAGCCACAGAAGTCATCTGGACTTCTCCAGCTCAAACGCACATGCCTGATAGAAGTCCCTTACCCAGCCTCAGAGCCAACGCATGGTAAATACATACGCTGTGCTGAGCCCAATACTTTCAGTCCCCACATCACTCTTCTAAGCCAGGTTTGCTAGATCTCCAGTGGATGGGGGCCAGAGGAACTGGGGCACTAGGATGCTAAGAAACTTGCCTGAGATCTCACAGCTAGTGAATGGAAAAGCACAGAACGCATTCCAAGTGGCCTTTTTTTTTTTTTTTTAATGGACCATTTCAAAAATATCTATTGAGTTTGGTACATTGCTTCTGTTTTACGTTCGGGTTTTTTGGCCTCAATACATGTGCGATATTAGCTCCCTAATCAGGGATTGAGCCCACACCCCCCACACTGGAAGGCAAAGTCTTAACCACAGACCACCAGGGACATCTCTCAAGTGGTCTTTAAATGGGCGTTAAACCCCATTGTTCTGAACCCTGATGGTCAGAAGAGAAACACATGGACATAATCAGAAAGACAGTTCTTCCATCCCATTCTTTAGAAGATGGCCCCTCTATGAGATATTTTCACCATCAAAAAAAAAAAAAAGTCTTTTCCTGACAAGATACTAAAGTTCAAAATACTTTGGGGACCAACGGCTAACCCAATGGGCACAAATACTGCCATTCCTGAGTCCTCTATCTGTGGGATCAAGCTCAGAGCTACAGAAGACCAAAGGGTCTCTTTTCCTAAAGAAAACCTTATGGGAATCACTGCACTGGTGGCCAGGTGCTCAAAAGCCAATTTATTTCTAGACTGACTCTTCCATGCTCTTGTTCTAAACACAGTAGCCCATTTGGATCTCCATCTCTCTTGATTTTATGTTATTCTTAAACCTTCTGCTTTGCATTTTATCTTCTGGAGATCAGAAAGAATCCCATATTTCAGTCTTTGACAATTCTCTCCAACCATTACAGTCACCAATTTTTTTTTTGCAATTGCTTAAAACTTGGTAAAAATTGTTCATTTTTTTGGCACAGTATATCATATTCAAGCTTGGATCCAAGGTAAGCATTTCTGGCACATATGGTTAAAAAAAAAAAGATCTCTTTAACTGAATTAAGACAGTATGGGAGATACACATTCATTTAGCCCATTTTCAAACGTTGCTTTCTAGCAGTTTAACAATATTTGACAGTATTATTCTTAGCACATGTGGTGGAGCTGGTGTGTTGCTCTCTATAAGGTAACAGATATTGCAAAATCAAGATGAGCTGCGAATCAGATAGACTTAAAGTAGCAAAGTTCCAGATGTCTCCTACAGGCTTCTGAAGGGTAGGCTCAGGTTTGGTTGTAAAACAGTCTGGCAACATGGAACAGGGCTGAAGAGAGGAGACACATTTTAGTCCCTAATACATTTCTATTTCCCCTTGAGTGACAAGTAGTGGTGGCCTGCTCCTACTTGTAATAGTAGTGACAGAGTAGTGCCCTACTCCGAGTGAAAATATTTTAAGCCCAGACAAAGCATTTATGCAAATAAATGAAAGCAAGAGAAAGACTTGAATGGTTTAATGAATCGACACACTTGGGTTTTTCCCTCCACTAAATTAATTCAAGCAGCTTGGATATATGGAAACCCAAGCTTCTTAGTATTAAAATACGCAATTATTGATTTTTTCAACCCTATTCTCATCCTCAAAATGGTTTGTAAGGATGACCAGCCGTCACTGTACTTTGTTTAGAGACTCAACATCCAGTACGTTTGTATGTCACTCACTTAGCGGATGCCACATTGTAGGCTGAATGAATCGTCCTTGTAGGGATGAACAGACAGATGGATAGACAGACAGATGGATATCCTATACCACCCTAGGTTGTGATCATACTACAATCCTAACCAGGCCTGATAAAGCTTATTCAATAAGAGATGCTTTAACTAAAATTAAAAATAAATCTACATCCCTCGCAAGTACATAATTTTTAAAAGCCAAAGTCTAATAAGATAATCTTTTGAAACTATGGACAGTGGATAAATGGTACCGACACTGTGCGCCTGCAGATGCTGCTGCGGCTAAGCACAGATGCGAGCACAGCCATACTCCACAGCTTCTGACAACCCTACGCAACCACCACAGCTACTGTTTTGTTAGTGGCTCAAAATATACCAAGTGCAATTTAATACTTGTTGACTGAAAACAAAGAAGCATAACCTAAAAGTTGAGAATTATATTCTATTCAGTGAACAAATTGAGGACTTAAGTCCAGAAGGTACTCTCTCAGATAGCTCGGAGGGAATGTTTAGAAGCATTAAGGGAAGAGCCAGGATATAAAAGAGTTTCGGCAGAAAAATCTCCAGGTAGTTGGAACATCCAAAGATTACTGTTCAAGAAAACCAGATACTTCAGATAAATGAAGTTAGTACTTTACTAACTATGGGAAGATGCAAGAGTCTGGGTCACTGAAATCATTCTTTTGATATGCATCTTAGCTGTGTAGGGCCAGTATCCTCTTTCTCTCCATCCTGAATCCCTGGGGGAGGGGTGGGGGAGGGGTACCATCAGGGGGTGGCTGCAGCGGCTGACGGCTGCATCTTTTGATTGCTGATATGGAGGGCAACATTCTTTGTCCACACAGTTTATACCAATCCTTCACTGCTGGCACCCACAGACAACTTTTGACTGATCCCTGCTGCTGCTGCTAAGTCGCTTCAGCCATGTCCGACTCTGTGCGACCCCATAGACCGAAGCCCACCAGGCTCCCCCGTCCCTGGGATTCTCCAGGCAAGAACACTGGAGGAGGTTGCCATTTCCTTCTCCAATGCATGAAAGTGAAAAGTGAAAGTCATGTCGCTCAGTCGTATCCGACTCTTAGTGACCCCATGGACTGCAGCCTACCAGGCTCCTCCATCCATAGGATTTTCCAGGCAAGAGTACTGGAGTGGGGTACCATTGCCTTCTCCATGATCCCTAGACTTTGGTAAAATGCTCTTTTCTATCTCACTCTGAATCAGATCATGAAATGAAATCACTTCTGGGACTGGGTTACGACTCTGGATTTCCAATCAGTTCTGCCCCAAAAGTCTGATTAAAACACATCATCCAAAAACCACACTCGAGACTCTTGATCTTGGCATCTGACCATTCCTGGGCAGACATCCCGGGAATTTCTGCTCCAGGACTAAAGGTCATCTTGGCATTAAAAGTTCCCCCATGTCTCACAGGTGCCAGCAGTTTGTCTCCAGTTCCAGGGCTCTTGCCACCTGCTCTTAGCTGTTCACACTAATTACAAACACCGCCTTAGCCTGCCCTTCTTGCCTCCTCGTTGGCTGGAAAAGTTCTGCCATTCTCCCTGACATCCCTGCAGCCAGGTGGGCAGAGTGGAAAAGGTAGGATTACATCCACCCAGGGCTTCTCTCTACAATAGAAGGACAGCCTGTCATCTCTCATCCCCCATTCAGAAGGTGGCAACATCCTACCACTCTTGAAGAGGAAAGAAAAGTCCTCTCCCTGTAGGCAGCTCCAGTAATAGCTGGGCTACTAGACACTGCTTTTAAATACAATGGCACTTCCCAAAGCAGCCACATCAGCAAGCTAAAACTTCCTCTGTGTGCCTTGGGCACCGATTGCTTTAATAAGAACTTCCGAAAACCAACTTCCACCAGACATTTCAGAAAATCCTGAGAGAGGGCGTCTCCAGCACCAGCGACAAAGGAGGAAGAATGGCGAATGCCTACCCATAGCTCCCCGTTCCTATTCCTGGAAGGTTTGGACATGCATGTGTCCACACACCCCGAGAAGACTGTCACCCAGAACTGGAGGAAACTTTAGAAGATGTCACTTCCAAAAATAAACTGAAACTGATCATATCAGCCAGTTTCATAAACACACCAACTTCAGAAATGAGTTTTAAGACCCCAAAGAAATGGTCATCCAGACAGAGTTAGGAAAAAAGAGCTGATGAATGAGACTGATGCTCTTTACACAGTACTGGCCAAAGGCTACAGCCCTGTCCATGAACTTCAAACGTGAAGGATTAGCACCTTTGTCTTCAGCACATGGCAGCAAGCACTAAGTAGGTGCTCAATAAATACTTGCAAATAGCAAGTGTGAATATTCAGGATGCGGGGGAGGAACGTGTATAAGCGCGCACACACACACACACACACACGGAGCTGTCCAGAAGAAATTCTTCAGGTCTTCCCAGAGTTCAAGACTCCTCCAAAACCACCCTTCTGATTCTCTCATAGTCATCAACTTTCTGATTGAGAATGAGGTGGCCTGGATGTCTTCCTATCTTCCAAGTCACCCGAGAAAAAGGATTAAACACCTCAGTCCCTAAAATGCTTAATTGAATGCTGACTTTATAACAGTGTTTTAAAGTCTGGTTAACACCAATTTCTTCCCCAGAGAATGCAGTGAGCCGTTACATCAAATTTCTGGATTTGCCAAGCTGAGACCCAGGCTCAGCCTCACTTGCTAGCCAGCCAGTCTCTTTACATTAATATCCTTCAGTACAAAAGGCATCAAGGCCAAGTGGTGCCTGAATTAGGTTTGGCAGCCTCTGAAGTGTTGCTATTTCTTCCTCTCTCTGGAGTTCAACCATGTGACCACAGGCACGATTCCACCCTGAGCATCACTCGCACAGCCTCATCAGGGACAATGAGCCAACAACCTGTCGTGAAAACATGGAGCGTATTTGTACGTCTCAGCTGTCAATCAGACATAATCAAGCTCACAAATAAGAAACAAGACACTTTTTTCAATGAGTAAAATTTCATTTTTACATACTGATGGCAAGATGGGAGGGACGAATGGGTCAATAAATAATCTTGTAGAGGAAAAAAACTGCTATTTTTAAAATAGATTACTGTGATTGAAATAAAGTAAAAGTCCCAGATGACCTTCAATCTCATTCTGCTCTCAAGTGCCAAGTAACTCCTACCTGCCATTCTCTGTATCAGTTAATAAGGGAAACCCAAGGAAAAAATTGTATAGCTCAGGCCTTCAGGAAGCTTACAATTATGTTTGTGTCATAAAACAGGTACACAAAAAGAAACACATTAATCCACAAATAATAATTACAAATCAGTAAAAGAAAACAATGTCAAAGATCAATAAGTGATTAAATGTAAATGCTGGATATCGTGGGCTTCCCAGGTGGCTCAGTGGGTAAATAATCTGCCTGCCAATGCAAGAGACATAAGTGATGTGGGTTTGACCCCTGGGTTGGGAAGATGCTCTGGAGGAGGGCATGGCAACCCACTCCAGTATTTTTGCCTGGAGAATCCCACAGACAGAGGAGCTTGGCAGTGCACAGGCTTGCAAAGAGTTCAACATGACTGAAGTGACTAAGAACACACGCTGGATATCATTATTGAGATGTTGGAGGGTCAAGACCCTTAAAAAGGCTCAAATATTTATAGGAAGTTTCATGAGAAAAGCAGATCCTAAACTAGACCTTGATGAAGGGGTAAGATCTGCAAATGGGAGTGTGAAAAGGCCTCTTGGGTGAGGAAGCCAGCATCAGCATGGGTGTGCAGTGGGGTGCCCTTGGCATATTCTGGGTGCACCTTTGGAGGTGTGGATTCACATTGGCCGGAGCCAGGAGTTCCTCAGTGACAACCTATGCATTGCAGACTTTAGGTTGTTCATAAGATAAATTGTTTGCCAAGAGGATGTGGAAACAGTGGAAATAGTGGCTGACTTATTTTGGGGGGCTCCAAAATCACTGCAGAAGGTGATTGCAGCCATGAAATTAAAAGATGCTTACTCCTTGGAAGGAAAGTTATGACCAACCTAGACAGCATATTAAAAAGCAGAGACATTACTTTGTCAACAAAGGTCCGTCTAGTCAAGGCTATGGTTTATCCAATAGTCATGTATGGATGTGAGAGTTGGACTATAAGTAAAGCTGAGTGCTGAAGAGTTGATGCTTTTGAACTGCGGTGTTGGAGAAGACTCTTGAGAGTCCCTTGGACTGCAAGGAGATCCAACCAGTCCATTCTAAAGGAGATCAGTCCAGGGTGTTCATTGGAAGGACTGATGTTGAAGCTGAACTCCAATACTTTGGCCACATGATGCGGAGAGCTGACTCATTTGAAAACACCCTGATGCTGGGAAAGATTGAGGGTGGGAGAAGGGGACAACAGAGGATGAGATGGTTGGATGGCATCACTGACTCAATGGACATGGGTTTGGGTGGACTCCAGGAGGTGGTGATAGACAGGGAGGCCTAGAGTGCTGCAGTTCATGGGGTCACAAAGAGTCAGACACGACTGAGCAACTGAACTGAACTGAGAGGATGGGGTGCAGGAAAGCAGTGTTTCCAGGAGATTCATCGGGTAGAAGCAACTGGAAAGTGATCAGGGTGGCAAGGAGATCAGCATCCAAGAAACAGCAACATTTCAGGCATAACTGGACTGGAAGGGACTGATTGGAGGGACATTCCAAAGAAAAAAAAATCAGACCTTGGCAACTGACTGCATGTGTGCATGTGTGTGTATTAAGTCATTTCAGTCCTATCTGACTCTGCAACCCCATGGACTGTATAGCCCATAACTCTTTGCAACCCTATGGACTGTAGCCTGCCAGACTCCTCTGCCCAGGGGATTCTCCAGACAAGAATACTGGAGTGGGTAGCCATGCCCTCCTCCAAGGGATCTTCCTGACCCAGGGATCAAACCCACATCACTTATACCTCCTGCATTGGCAGGCAGGTTCTTTACCACGAGCTACCTGGAAAGCCCCAGCTGGCTGGATAACGTGCCCCTAAAACAGAAGCAACTATCAAGAATGGGCCTTGGCTTTCACAGATGAGGAATATCAGGAAGAAGACTCAAGTGTGGCTGGGGAATTACTCGATGAGCTTGCAGCAGCCTGAGTCTGAAATAATAACGTGATAAGGGAACAGAAAGGGCCGGTGAGCACCTGGCCCATCTTCTGTTGCAACTCCACAAGACGAGAGTGCAGTCTGGAAATATCTGAATACAGCAGGCAGCTCAGCCATTAGGGTGACTGAGACGTCAGAGGGAGGACGGTGAGCACTGCGGATCAGAGGGAGTATCCGGGAAGAGTAGAGAGAGATGAGAGCCACTGATGCAGACAGCGCAGGAGTGCCTGCCAAGGCAGAAGGGAAAGCAAGACTGGGGTGGGGCGTGGCGGCCTCAGGAGCAGCACCAAGCATTGCTGAGAAGGAGAGGAGGAGGAGGATGCCCAAGAAAAGGACAGTGAACCTGAACCCACTGCTCCTCAGAGAGCATCATTTCAGTAGACTGGTGAGGACAGAAGCTAGATCCCAAGGAGACACAAGATATGGGGACAGGTATGTGGTGGAAGCAGGCAGCTCGTATGAGTAAACACAGGGTTGCTCACATGGTCACGCACACAGCAGCGAATGCAAGAGGGTAGTGAAGGCAGGCACAGCCCCCCGGGAGTCCCACACCCACCCTGTTAGGAGGAACGCCGCCCCGTCTTCAAGAGTAGAGACATCCTGAGAGCCAGGAGCCAGCCTCCTCTCTGACAAGCAAACCAAGAAAAAACAGAACCTTGCTGGAGAAAACCACCCCACGAGGCCAACAGCGTGCAAAGCGCGGCCCTGACACGTCAATCTGAGGACGGCAGCCACACGGCTGCTCTTTCTTCCCTATAAGGTTGATTCCAGCTGGCAGGGGTTAAACATTCCCAAGAAGAGAGGAGAGAAGAATCCCCTGGGTTTCCAGGGGAGGAGCTCCAGCTGTTGCTACTAAATGAGGAAGTCAGGTGGTGGTGATCCTGCTCTGAAACGGCTGTACCACGGGCAACCAGAGCTTTTGGCTTGGTCTGTTTTCACCTCATTGCTCTCAGCTCTCGCTGGCACCATCGTTTCGTGGAAGCTCAAACTGCTTCCTGTCGGCTCCCTGTCAGGAACTGGATTTAAACCAGAGATTTCTGCACTTAATTTCCTTGTCTCGTTGGAGGGGCTCTGACACAACGTGTGCCTCTATGGCTTTCTGAAATTAGACCCTCTCCGCAAAGACACTGGGCTTTCCCAGTGGCGCTAGTGGTAAAGAACCCGCCTGCCAGTGCAGGAGACATAAGAGATGCGGGTTTCGATCCCTGTGTGGGGAAGATCCCCTGGAGAAGGAAATGGCAACCCACTCCAGTATTCCTGCCTGGAGAATCCCCTGGACACAGGAGCCTGGTGACTAGAGTCCATAGGGTCAGGACTAGAGTCCATAGGGTAGCAATGAGTTGGGCACGACTGAAACGGTTTAGCATGCACACATAGCTACCCAAAGACACATATCAATAGCTCAGAAGACACATGTGCAGACTTTTCAAAAGAAAAGTATAAAAATAAGTCCAGAAGGCCTGTACTTGTCCACCGAAAGCCACTCTGATATTCCTCTTTCAGATTGCCAACTTGCAGAAGGAACTTGTATAATAGCAACATTTTTATCTCTGGAAGGCAGCTGAAGACCCCAGAGGGAAAGCATTTCAGCAGAGGTCAAGGAGCATTTGGAGCCCCAACCATTTGGGGGCATAGAACTTCTGTGATCAATTGTGTGTGAAATAATGTACTAGTTCTACTAAAGATCCATAATAAAGTCTCCTTGAAAGAAAATGTCTGTGGTTCTTATTCACGTTAACAGGCAGTGTGGGGCATTTTCAGGAAAGCTGATAACAAAACTTTGAATGACAATGTCCTGAGCAGGATTCCATTCTATCAAGTGGCAGGAGGCATACAACCCCGGGGAAAGGCGTGGGGCGCATGGGCAAGAGTTTCAAGGGGAGCTGGAGCATGAATGACCTTAGCATCCAGTAGCCTGGAGAGCAGTGAGAAAGGAAGCTTCTCTTCTTGGTGAGCTTAGTGGTTGCCAGAAAGAGCACGGTGAGGATAGCGAGAGGTGACATTGTGGTAAGGTCTTCTCTTCTCCTCTCAGCAAACTGGAAGCCTTCTTTTCTACTCACTCAAATGCTTGATGCTGCTTCACTTCTGATCATTTTTCTACTGGCTCTGATGCCTCCAAATGGATGAAAAAAAATACTTTACGTCTTCTCCTTCAAAGATTTAATTTGTTGCTGTTCTGTTGCCAAGTCATGTCTGACTCTTTGTGACCCCATGGACTGCAGTATGCCAGGCTTCCCTGTCCTTCACCAACTCCCAGAGTCTGCTCAGACTTATGTCCATTGAGTTGGTGATGCCATCTAACCATCTCATCCTCTGCCACCCCTTTCTTTTGCCCTCAGTCTTTCCCAGAATCTCAGTCTTTTCCAATGAGTCAGCTCTTCGAATTAGGTGGCAAAAGTATTGGAGCTTCAGTTGCAGCATCAATCATTCCAATGAATATTCAGTATTGATTTCCTTTAAGATTTAATAACTAGCCCAAATTTGGATAGCTCTTACTTGAAGCTTTAGAAAGTTTATCTAAAAAGAACTGACAAACCCCCCCTTCTGATCAATCTGTTGTGTCTTTCATTAATAAAAACAAAAATACGATAAAGAACTAGCTCTTCCCAATTGAGACCTTTGGGAAGATTTTCTTTAAAAGGTTTCCACCTGCTTTAGGAACTGTATCTGCCATGCTATCTGGACCACCAGTGGAGGACTGAAACTCGTACGGCTTAGATGCGATTCCACAGAGTCTGCAGGTGCATCTTCTTATGAATGCAAATTGGAGGCAAATTTAGAAACTGTTTTGGAATATGTGACCTTTGGAGACTGAACCTGCAAGCCAACGACTGGGGTGGTTTACTTTAAGAGTCTTTATCCTGGAGAAATGTTCAGAAACCTGCCTCCCAAGTGACCTCTCAGGCCTGGAGGATATTGAGGGGTTAGAGCTTTATTTCCCAACTCGAAGGACAGTGGGTTCTCTCTCCTACTTTAGCTTTCCTTGGGAAACCAGTACCGACTCCTTCTTAGCCACAGGACCACCTTCATGTTGACTCAAGTTTTTTACAGAGATGTGAGTCCCTTTGTTCTGAAAGCAGAGCCCAGAGGGAGCTTGCTAACAGAAACCCACTCACTAAGACAGGGAATTCTGGAAGAAAGTAAGTTGGGTTTGGGAAGAGGCCAGAGTGGGAAAGGAAGATGAGTGAAGTTTGGATATTTCCAAATTTGCAATAAAGCATCTAACTGCTGAGTAAATATACTCAGTCCGATTCAAAAGAGAGGTCCAGGTTGGAAATACACACTGAGGAGTGGGGTGGTTGGCACATGGATAGTAAGTGAAAGTGTGGGGGTTGACAAAGTCACTCAGGAAGTGTTTATCAAGAGAGGGAGAAGAGCTCAACCTTAAGGCAGGGATGGCAGAAGAGCAGAGAAGCCCCCGGTTCAGAAGGGAGAAGAAAATCAGTAGAGGATGGTGACATGGAATCTAAGGGGATCTGGTGCTTTGAAAACCAGGAAACTCAAAAGCTGCAGAAGAGGTAAATAAAGGGAAAGTGATTTGACACCTGGCAAGTCCTTGGTGACCTTGGCTAGGGTAATGATAGCTTTTAAATTTACTAATTCCTAATCAAAGTCATCCTAGCCCCACCATCAAGAATAAGCATGTCCTGGGGAATTTCCTGGTGATCCAGCGGTTAGAACCTTGTGCTTTCCCTGATGAGGGCCCCAGTTTGATCCCTGGTCAGGGAACTAAGATCCCAGAAGCTGTGCAGCATGACCAAAAAATAAACAAACAAACAATAAAAGATGCTTATTCCTTGGAAGAAAAGCTATGATAAACCAAGACAGCGTATTAAAAAGCAGAGGCATTACTAGTACAGAGGTCTGTCTAGTCAAGGCTATGGTTTTTCCAGTAGTTATGTATGGATATGAGAACTGGACCGAAAAAAAAAAAAGGCTGAGTGCCAAAGAAGTGATGCCTTCAAACCGTGGTGCTGGAGAAGACTCTTGAGAGTCCCCTGGACTGCAAGGAGAGCAAACCAGTCAATCCTAAAGGAAATCAACCCTCACTATTCATTAGAAGGACTGATGCTGAAGCTCCAACACGTTGGCCACCTGATGCGAAGAGCAGACTCGTTGGAAAAGACCCTGATGCCGGGAAAGATTGAAGGCAGGAGGAGAAGGGAACGACAGAAGATGAGACAGTTGATGGCATCACCAACTCAGTGGACATGAGTATGAGCAGACTCTGGGGGACGGCGAAGGACAGGGAAGCCTAACGTGCTGTAGTCCATGGGGTCACAAAGAGTCAGACACAACTGAGAGACTGCTGCTGATGATGCTAAGTCGCTTCAGTCATATCTGACCCTGTGCGACCCCATAGACAGCAGCCCACCAGGCTCCTCTCTCCCTGGGGTTCTCCAGGCAAGAACACTGGAGTGGGTTGCCATTTCCTTCTCCAATGCCTGAGAGTGGAAGTGAAAGTGAAGTTGCTCAGTTGTGTCCAACTCTTTGCAACCCCATGGACTGTAGCCCACCAGGCTCCTCCGTCCATGGGATTCTCCAGGCAAGAGTACTGGAGTGGGGTGCCATTGCCTTCTCCTGAATAACAACAAATAACAAACAAAGAATAAGCATATCTGCCCTTTGTGGTTCTCTTTCTCAACCTCAGCTGTGGGTTGTACTTCAACTGTAAGGACCTCTACATCTTTTGAGGACACGACTGAGCGACTGAACTGAACTGAACCGAACTGAACCTGAATTTGAAGGTCCAGCGTCACAATCTCTCTTCTTCCTCTGAAATTTTAGCTCCACGTGCAGTCACCTTCTGATGACTGCTCAAACCTGGTCCTCATTCTCCCTTAGAGTCTTGTCAAAACTGTCCCACTGCAGACAGTGACACATGAAAATATACTAATGATGGATGTTGAAGCTAAATGAACAAATCAAACCAGAAAAAAAATCAGAAGCTTTGCTAAGCATAATACAAATGGTAGAAAATCACAAAGAAAAGCATGAAATAGATTTAACTATATAATCTAAAATAATCTAAAACATCAAATCAGTTATAAAAATAAAAATTCATTGAACAAAGTGAAAAACAAATTTGTAGCAAATAGCATAAAGTTAATGTCCTTCATTTGTATTTTTAAAAACATAAAAAAATCAGGAAACTAATAACAGCCCTACTGGGCAAAGAATAATAGCCAAGACACAGAGCATTCAGATACAAATAGGTAATAAAATATGAAGAAAAGACTTTCTAATAATCAAATAACTTAAAAGTCTTTTGGGGGGGCTTATTGAAATTGGACAGCTCTTTAAAAATAAGTAAAAGTTGCTCAGTCGTGTCCAACTCTTTGCAACCCCATGGAATATAGTCTGCCAGGCTCCTCTGCCCATGTAATTCTCCAGGCCAGAATACTGGAGTGCATAGCCGTTCCCTTCTCCAGGAGATCTTACCAACCCAGGGATCGAACCCAGGTCTCCCACTTTGCAGGTGGATTCTTTATCATCTGAGCCACTAGGAAAGCCCAAGAATACTGGAGTGGGTAGCCTATCCCTTCTCCAGAAGATCTTCCCGACCCAAGAATCGAAACAGGGCCTCCAACATTGCAGGCAGATTCTTTACCAGCTGAGCTACCAGGGAAGAGTATAGAGAAATAGATATCTGCCTATACTTCTTGTGGGCAGTGGCTCAATAATTCCATTTTTCTGAATCAATCCCAAAGAAATGATACAAATAAGATCTATGTGCAACTATATTAAGTGTAGCATTATTTACAGTAGCAAAAACTTGGAAATTTCATATATTTCATATATTGATACTTTAGAGGACTAATAAAACATAGATTTTTAATTACATACTCAATATTTTCACACAGATGCAAAAAGGGGAAAGATAAATATCTTTAATCTATAAAGAACATTATAAATCAACAATAATTCTATTTTTAAAAGATAAGACAGGGATAGGCAATTTACATAAAAAAATCATCAATAAATATTTTAAGTTTATCACAAAGCAATTAAAGAAGATAAAATTAATATCTATCCCTAATTCACCACATTGGAAAATACTTAAGTATATGTACTATAACCATGAGTATATTAAGGATATATATATGTGTGTGTGTGTGTGTGTGTGTGTGTAAACATAATAGAAAGACTAGAAAAATATATACCAAAATACTAAGAAATAGTCAATTTGGGGTAATGATATTATTGGTGATTTTTATATTCTTCTTAGTGCTTATCTATTTATTTCCAAACATCTACAATAAATATATATTAAGTGTGTAATGAGAAAGATGTTTTAAATTGTCTTCAACAACATACTGGTGAGAAAAGAAAAGGTACATCCTACAATGTTAAAGAGCAAAAGGTAGAAATTAAATAAAAAATTTGATCTTCTTAGGTATAGATGCATTATATACAGGAAAACCAGTGGAAGAAAATATACTATGCAAACCTTTGAGTAGATATCTCACTTGTCAGTATAAATTATAAATGATTTTTATTTCATTTTTCTGAAATTTTTTTATTTTATAATGAAAACATATTATTATTAAAATCATAAATAAAATATGTGAGTTGAATTGTTTTACTCTTCCTGTAGGCAAAAATAAAGCCTCTCCTATTTCAAGCTCAAGTTCTGGGTGCCTTTCCTCCATAGGATTAACTTCATCCACTTTCTCAGTCCTCCCCCAGAGCACTTGACAATCGTGATATCTTTGTACCGTCTTGTTTTACTTTGGCACTTTGGGTTGATTTCTAATGTCACACCATGGGATGTGTACGTGACAGGCACAGCCAATTACAATGGAGGCTGGGCATTTAGGAGGCACAGTCCTTATGCCTCTCTGTCCCCAGCTCATCATTGTGTTCTTTGGAGACTGCTGTGGGGTAATGGAGCATCGCTATGGCTCAGAAGTAAAGAAAGATTTAATCCCTGGGAAGGGAAGACCCCTTGGAGGAGGAAATGGCAACCTACTCCAGTATTCTTGCCTGAAAAATCCCATGGACATAGGAGCCTGGCAGGCTACAGTCCATGGGGTCTCAAAGAACTGGACACAACTGAGCATGTAGGGTGATGGAGAGACTGAGCGGTGGGAGCTGAGGTCCTGAGACCCTCCTTCAACTAGAGCAGCTTCACCTTTCTCTGTTTTGTTATCTTGGGGTTCCACACAAAATCGTGTTGAAAAAAGGGCTCTGCTTATTTAAAAGAATGGTTTACAAAATATATTCTGACTTTCTCCCAACCTCTCCCAACCCCACCTGTTATCAGTCTGTCTCACCTGACAGTCTGGGCTGAAGTCTGAGAAGACAGAATGATTTCTTCAAGCTGGAGTTCTATTTCTCAATAGGCAGGTGGGAAAGAAAGGGATTTCAAAACTGGAGAATCTGAGTGTGCATCTTGGTCCTGCCCTTGTCTTACATTTACCTGATGTGTGACCTGGAGAAAGTTACTCACCCTCTTGTTCCTAGTTTCTTCATCTTCAAATGAGGATAAAAACCAGATTCCCACCACAGAACATTATGAAGACTCAGATACCGCAAGTGAAAAGTGCTTTATACAAAACATCTGCTCTAAAAGTAAGTTATTCACAGAAAACATAATCATAGCCTCCACACTTGTGTTCATCCATTCAACAAAGATTCATTGATTATCCGTTATATGCAGGTCTCATCTTCTCATCAATATGCTCAAACCACAAGACCCTTCTAGGCTGACATTCAACATGTGGATTAAGTGAGTAAACTATGGAAAGCCATTAGTCCTGTGCCTAGAATATAGGAAGTTCGTTTCTCCCCCAACCAACATGTCCTGAAAATGAGGTGGCTTCCTGGATAATAAAGAAGGGACTGACAGCATGTGTTTCTTAGTCCCTATTTATCCCATTTTCTAGGAAGGCTAATCTGTGTCCTCATGAGGAGGGTCAAGAAAGAATACCCCCAACTGAAGCACTCCCCCAGCCCATCACATTCATTAGCTCAGGGACCCTGCGACCAAGAACTGCCCCTGAAAGGCTGGATCTGGCACATGTGTGCACTAATACCATCTGCCTGATGGAAACTTCCTGTTGGGCTGGCAGCAGGGGCTACAAGAGGGGGGTACCACTGAGGACTGAAGAGGAAGGGATCTGAGGGATCCCAGGACTGAGTGAGAGCCCCAGGGCCAGAATCCCCCTTCTAGGGTGCCCTCCTCTGCTACCTGGGATACTGGGTTACACTCATGGACCAGCACCTTTGATAAACTGCCTACGGGACAAACCCTTACAAGAATCACTTATTATGTAAGTAATACTTGAACTTGCTAAATCCATCTACCTTATCCTTTTAAAATAAAATTTTAAATCCTTTCAAAATTAAAAAATGTTGTCCTCTTTAACGGAGGAAAATATTATTTCAATACTTAGCTAGGCTGCAGACCAATCATTATCTTTAGAACCAAGTAGCTATGAAATGGGCTTCCCTGGTGATTCAGATGGTAAGGAATCTGCCTGCAAGGCAGGAGACCCAGGTTCTAAGCCTGTGTCAGGAAAATTCCCTGGAGAAGGGAATGGCTACCCACTCCAGTATTCTTTCCTGGAGAATTCCACGGACAGAGGAGCCTGGTGGGCTGTAGTCCATGAGACTGCAAAGAGTCGGACATGACTGAGTGACTAACACTACTGGATATAAAATGGTACCAATATCCTCAACCAATCAGTATCTAAAAGGAAAGAGATCAGTATCTTGTATGCTTAACATGTTGTGAAGAGTTGCTGGGTTCAAGAAGCAAATTGAGAGGAGGCCACTGTGCTTAAGAAGATCCATATAAGAAACGAATTGCCAGTTCAGGTTCGATACAGGATGCTTGGGGCTGGTGCACTGGGATGACCCGGACGGATGGTATGGGGAGGGAGGAGGGAGGGGGGTTCAGGATGCGGAACACATGTGTGCCCGTGGCGGATTCATGTTGACGTGTGGCAGAACCAATACAATATTGTAAAGTAATTAGCCTCCAATTAAAATAAATAAATTTAATTTTTTTAAAAAAAGAAGATCCTAATTCTCTGGGAGATGGCAAGCAATCATCACCAACACTCAGGAGTATAATTGAGTGAACTCTCTGGTATAGGCCATATATTCTGTAGAAGTTTGGAAAAAAACAACAATGGCATCAGCGTGAAGCGAAGAAGTCAGGAAAAGCTTCCGGAAAGAAGAGGAAATTGATCTATGGCTTGAAGGCTAAACAGTAGGATACAGGCATGAATATGGTTTACTTTGGGAAGACCAGAACCTGGAGTGACTGGTTTTTTTAAAGAGAGGGATGGCACAAAGATAGTAAGAAAAGATGAGGCTTGTGGAGGAAGACAAGGTAGGCTGGAATAGGCTGAATTAAGGAGACAAGGATCAGAAATAAAACAAGCCCTCAGGGTTATGAATACCCCATGAACTTCTGCCTCTAACCTCTTCCTAGTTAAAGCTGGTCATATTGATAAACTTGCAGGAATGAATTATATTAATAATATTTGATTTTTAAAGCTAATTAAGAAAGACATACTTATATAGGGGTACCTCTGCAAACTACAGAACTAACTTCCTGCTGCTCATAGCAGGAACCTGGATTATTAACACAGCCTCAAAGGTGTATCCAACCTCTCCTTCCCCTCACACAAAGGGCATTCCTTCCATAAAGTCCCCTCCCACTGATCTCTTCTAAGGAGTGCAGATAATTACTCAATGTGGCTCAGTGGTAAAGAATGCACCTGCCAACACCGGAGACTCAAGTTTGATCCCTGGGTTGGGGAGATCTCCTGGAGAAGTGAATGGCAACCCACTCCAGTATTCTTGCCTGGGAAACCCCAGGGTCAGAGGAGCCTGGCAGGCTACAGTCCATGGGGTCACAAGGGTCGGGCATGACAGAGCACACAGGCATGCACCCTTGGCATCTTTATTCTTCCTAATTTGCTTGGGCTTATCTAGGCATTTAACTAGAAGGGGTAGGCTACATGGAAGACATCAATCTTTCAAGAATCCAGAAGATGAATTCAAGCCTATTAACTTCCGCTCAAATATACCAAATACAGCCAGACCTGCTATGTATAAGGTACTTGCTGGATGCTACAGAGGAGCAGCTGTGAACTGGCAAATAGATGGAAAAACAGTGGAAACAGTGACAGACTTTACTTTCTTGGGCTCCAAAATCTCTGCAGATGGTGACTGCAGTCACGAAATTAAAAGACACTCGCTCCTTGGAAGAACAGCTACGACAAACCTAGACAGCATATTAAAAAGCAGAGACATGACTTTATCGACAAAGGTCCATATAGTCAAAGCTATGGTTTTTCCAGTAGTTATGTATGGATATGAGAAATGGATTAAAAAAAAAAAAAAAAGGCTGAGTGCCAAAGAATTGATGCCTTCAAACTGTAGTGTTGGAGAAGACTATTGAGAGTCCTTGGGACTACAAGGAGATCAAATCAGTCCAGCCTAAAGGAAATCAGTCCTGAATATTCATTGGAAGGACAGATGCTGAAGCTGAAACTCCAATACTTTGGCCACCTGATGTGAAGAACTGACTCATTGGAAAAGACCTGATGCTGGGAAAGATTGAAGGCAGGAGGAGAAGGGGATGACAGAGCATGAGATGGTTGGATGGCATCACTGACTCAATGGACGAGTGTGAGCAAGCTCTGGGAGTTGGTGATTGACAGGGAAGCCTGGCGTGCTGCCATCCATAGGGTTGCAAAGAATCAGACAGGACTAAGCAACTGAGCTGAACAGAGGATATAGGCTTCCCTGGTGGCTCAGTGGTAAAGAATCCACCCGCAATGCAGGAGTCACAGGAGATGAAGTTTCGATTCCTGGGTTGGGCAGATCCCCTGGAAGAGGGCATGGCAACCCATATTCTTGCCTGGAGAATCCCATGGACAGAGGAGCCTGGTGGGCTACAGTCCATGGGGTCGAAAAGTGTCACACTTGACTGAAGCAACTTAGCATGCACACAGAGGCTATAGACCTGGAGGAGATAGTCCAGGGACTCAAGGTTCTTCCAAGAAACCAGAGAGGATATCCCAAGCACACACATGTCTACAGCAGCTGGCAGAATACGAGAGTGGGGTGAGAGAGAAGCAGAAACAAAAGAACCCATTTGATGGGAGAGCACCATAGAACATAGCAAGGAGGACAGGGCACCTATGATAAACCTCAGGATATGAGTAAAATCCAGACCTGGAGAGGCATAAAGGGAGCAGGGTCTTGTCAGACATAACAGAAGAAGAAAAGGCACGGGAGAGGGAAAACACAGGCCATGCCCTCCAATAGCAAGAGACGCATTTACTAGAATGAAAGGACCTGCTCCCTGGGTGGTTATGAGAGCTAAAGGACTTAATACATATAAAGCACAGAAGGCGCCTAGAACGGTGCTCAGCACGCAGCGTTCTGTGACCACTGGCTGCCCCTTTATTGCTGCTGCCTTACTCCTAGTACTAGTACTACTGGTAGTATTACTACCACGGCTACTGCTCTCCCTGTTTTCAGTATAGGGAAGTGATGGCAGAGCACAAGGCCAGGAAGTGACTTGGGGTTGCACCGTGGAAAACTCCAAATGCCACAGACCAGAAAAGATGTTTGCCCCAGCTGATGCAGTCTGACTTTTACTTTGGGAATAGTAAACTAGCAATAGTATAG
>SJXQ01003488.1:255760-354198 GCA_006408695.1 Aepyceros melampus
TCACTTAACATCTGGCCTTGAAAGTGAAAGTGTTAGTCGCTCAGTCGTGTCCAACTCTTTGTGACCCCATGAATTGAGTCAAAACTGGTGAGAGATCCAAGAAGCTAAGAGATAGCAGAAGAAAGAGAAGAAGCTGTCCAAGTTCCTGGAGAGAAGGAACACAAATTCTCACTCTCCTGATACCTGAGAGACAAGGTGCAGGTGGGGCATGAAGGTAGCCGGACTGTTGCTCCAGTGGACCAGGTGGGCGGCCCTTCCTCCCTCAGCGTTTCTCATCCCTGTCTCCCATGCTGCGCTCTGCCAAATGAAACAGCCTTTCTTCCGGCAGCCCACCACCACTACATGAGGCGATATGAGACCCCTGAGGATGTGCCCTGAGAGTAACTGAACAGAACCAGAGGGGACCATGTGCCACGCCATGGGTTTATGACAGGCAGCAGCCTCCCACCCTGCCAGGTGAGGCGGACGAGGGCAGAAACAGAAGCCCAGGTCATAAGACCCTGATCAGCAAGAGAAAGGACATCTGAAAGGGCGTGGCCACCATATGGATCCTCCTCCCTGAGGAATTACAGTCTGACTTTCACGTGAAATCTGCCCAATACTGACAGCGAATTTAAAAACAAACAAGAGAAGCCACTATCTCAGACCACCTAGAACTGTCGCCAGGATCCCAGATTTCGGATCTCCAAGTGCATGACCAGGAAAAGGGACAGAGAGAGGACAATCCCACCTCCCGCCACCAGCAGAGAATGAAAGGGAGACCAGGTGGGGTCTTCCAATCCTGCTTAGAACAGGGAGTCAGGGAGCTCAGAGGGGAGAGGACCGAGGAAGCTCAGAAGGAAGGACCCAGGCCCGGCCTGGCCAGAGGAGCCTGGAAGAACGGAAGCCTCGGAGAAGGGAACCCCTGAACACCCCTGAGGGGAGCCTCAGCTCCTGAAAGGTATCACTTCAGCTCTGCCTCAGGAGCTGCCTTGGGTGCCAACAGGAACATTCTGGAAGCCTGTCAGTAGAGCAGGAAATGTAAAGACCCAGTAAGGAAACCAGCTTTTTCTCTCAGAGGAAAGAGCCATTGATAAGCCTTCTTCTCTGAAACACGATCCTCGCCTCTCTTTCCCAACCCGGCAGTGCTCCTCTTCCCAAAACAGGTCTGTTCCAGTAATCTCTCTCTCACCGACTCCTCCCCTAAACAGGTTCCTATTCCTGCAGACAAAGTCCCACATATTCCTACAAAACTCAGGCAAGCATGTAAGCCAGGTGGTCGGGTGGGCGGGGGAAGGAATGGCAGAGGGGTCAGCATATCAGCAGCACAGTGAGGTCTCTCTCCACTTCTTTCTCATCTGTACTCTTGTAACTGACCAGAGTCACTGAGCCATTCTCATTGACCTCTGGGGGGAAATGAGACTTCTAAAACTGGTACATGGCTTAAGTTCAGTTTACTTCAGTCTCAGTTGTGTCCGACTCTTTGCGACCCCATGAATTGCAGCACGCCAGGCCTCCCTGTCCATCACCAACTCCCGGAGTCCACCCAAACTCATGTCCATCGAGTCAGTGATGCCATCCAGCCATCTCATCCTCTGTCGTCCCCTTCTCCTCCTGCCCCCAATCCCTCCCAGCATCAGGGTCTTTTCCAATGAGTCAACTCTTCGCATGAGGTGGCCAAAGTACTGGAGTTTCAGCTTTAGCATCATTCCTTCCAAAGAAATCCCAGGGCTGATCTCCTTTAGAATGGACTGGTTGGATATCCTTGCAGTCCAAGGGACTCTCAAGAGTCTTCTCCAACACCACAGTTCAAAAGCATCAATTATTTGGCACTCAGCTTTCTTCACAGTCCAACACTCACATCCATACATGACCACTGGAAAAACCATAGCCTTGACTAGATGGACCTTTGTTGGCAAAGTAATATCTTTGCTTTTCAATATGCTATCTAGGTTGTATAATTTTCCTTCCAAGGAGTAAGTGTCTTTTAATTTCATGGTTGCAGCCACTATCTGCAGTGATTTTGGAGCCCCAAAAATAAAGTCTGACACTGTTTCCACTGTTTCCCATCTATTTCCCATGAAGTGATGGCACCAGATGCCATGATGATCTTCATTTTCTGAATGTTGAGCTTTAAGCCAACCTTTTCACCCTCCTCTGTTGCTTTCATCAAGAGGCTTTTTAGCTCCTCTTCACTTTCTGCCATAAGGGTGGTGTCATCTGCATATCTGAGGTTATTGATATTTCTCCCAGCAGTTTTGATTCCAGCTTGTGCTTCTTCCAGCCCAGCGTTTCTCATGATGTACTCTGCATATAAGTTAAATATGCAGGGTGACAGTATACAGCCTTGACGGACTCCTTTTCCTATTTGGAACCAGTCTGTTGTTCCATGTCCAATTCTAACTGTTGCTTCCATGGCTTACACATCGGCAAATGGATGCTGCCCAAGAGCTTCTAAGGACTTGATTCTCTTTTCACCATATTTACTTCATAGAACCTTTTCTCCCAATAGAACAAGAAAAGCTTATTTCATCCCAGCTCCCAGTCTGATGACATAAACCCCAAATTACTGGAATAAGAACTATTGTGGGATGGAGGGAGGCAGGGTGGGGGGTCTTCCCTGAGGCTCAGTGGTAAAGAATCTGCCTGACACTGCAGGAGGTACACGATCAATCCCTGACCTGAGAAGATCCCACATGCAGCAGAGCAACTAAGTCCATGCACCACAATAGAGAGGAAAGCCCACACAGCAATGAAGACCCAGCACAGCCGAAAATACATTCAAAAAATTATTTTAAGAAAGAACTATTGGAGGTTGGGCTTCCCTGGTGGCTTGGACAATAAAGAATCTGCCTGCAATGCAAGAGACCCAGGTTCGATCCCTGGGTTGGGAAGATCCCCTGGAGAAGGGAGTGGTTACTCACTCCAGTATTCTTGTCTGAAATTCAAGAAGCTTAAAAATAAAATCCCAGACAATTCTACCCAGATTTAGTCTGTATATATTATGACCCTCAATCTCTCTTTACTCCCCTGATGCTCTCTTAGTTTAGTATTAGTCGTTCAGTTGGGTCCAACTCCTTGTGACCTATGGACTATAGCCCACCAGGCTCCTCTGCCCGTGAGGTTTTCCAAACAACAATACTGGAGTGGGTTGCCATTCCCTTCTCCAGACAGAATGCTCTCTTAGAGTTCTTAGTAAAGTGGCATTTCATAAAGATAGGCAGGCCCAGCCTTGGGTTTCAAAGACAGGAAGAGGATGGTGCCGTGTGCTATGGGGAGCATCACTGACTCCTTGTCCCCTGACATCACTCCACATTCCCTGGTTTCTCGTAGTCCACCAGTATGGACTCATTCCTTTATTAAGGCTGCAGTCCATGGAGTCAGTAAGAGTCGGACACGACTGAGCGACTTCACTTTCACTTTTCACTTTCATGCATTGGAGAAGGAAATGGCAACCCACTCCAGTGTTCTTGCCTGGAGAATCCCAGGGATGGGGGAGCCTGGTGGGCTACCGTCTGTGGGGTTGCACAGAGTTGGGCACAACTGAAGCGACTTAGCAGCAGCAAGAGTGGGTGGCTTTAGGAGTGGATCATCGGGGCTCGGCTTCTCAGCAGCTACATCACTTAAGCTCTCAATTTATTAGGAAAGGTCTCGGGTCCTACTCCACAGTCTTGTTCTGCAGATAAGATACAACAATGTATGAAGCCCATGGCGAAGGTCATTATAACAATACCAATTGCCATTCATTTTTTATCACGCCCCTAGTGATAAAACTGCTGGACCTGTAGATGGCGAGAATCGGACCAGGCTGAGAACTGCCACTGTCAGCTTTCTCTCTCCATCACAGTGCGAGCCATCAACACAACAGGAACGCATCCACTAATGAAATGACTTTGCCTCATGACTGGAGAGACCCTGCAGCATCAGGACAAGGCTGGAGGGGCGAGATAAGCAAGACCCACTCAGAAGAAGAAAAGAAAATAGGGGGTGGGAGGCAGCCCAGAGGAAACACACTTTAAAGTCTGCCAGATTGGCCTGTATTGATACAAGATGTTACCACTGAGTGCAGGGCATCAGGATCTTTCTGTGAATCCAAAATGATCTCATAAAATAAGTTTTAAAAAGAGAGAGAGAGAAGAAGAAGTCAATCAGAAGCCCAGGTCCCCAAGACTCCATGGAAATGAATCTGGTGCCATCAGCAAGCTGGCTCCCACGCCATCCTCGCACTGGGCCAGGCTTTCCAACAGCAGGAACCTTTTTTTTTTTTTCCATCTCTGCATCCCCAGCAGATTAGGGCTTTGCCTGGCATGCCGCAGACTCACAGTAAACGTTACATCAACGCATAAAAGGATTAATCCTCTTTCCCTCACCCCTCACCCCTGAAGGCTAGCTGAAAGCACTCCTTCCCCTTTGGCTCCAGCACAAATGCTTAGGGTTTTGCTGCATTTCATTTTTTTCTGTGTCTTTGGAAACCTCAACAAGAAGAGACACGTGTGCACTGCTGGCAGCTGCAGATGCCCAGCCAGCAAAGGTTAACGGGAATGCAAACCAGCTGCCATTAGCATCAGGAGGTTAATGGCAACAGGGCTGCGGCTGGACCACCTTCAGGTCTCTAGAAATGTGGGACAAAGGTGAGCCACTCTTCCAGGCTGGTATTCCCTCTCTGCTTTTCCACCCGCCTCTGGGTGGCCAGCCAAAATACCCACTCTAATTTCATTCCCTGCTCTTGGCCATGTGCTTTGTGAATTTCCTCTTTTGACAAAAGATAAAGTGAATGAGCAGAGGAACTGGCCCCCTACAGAAACCAAAGGCGAGGCCAAGTCTGTTTGCTAAAACACTCCCTGCTCACCAACCACAGCTTGACAGTCACCTCCTTCCTCTGCCTCGTAATAATGGTACCGCGTAATCATCCTTGGGCATCTGGGACTTGCGAGACCTCAAGCTAAATGTAGTCACAAATAAAGAGACAAGACATCCCCTCTGGGGGCATCCAGCAGGCCCAGCCACAGCGGCTGCCCAAACCAGCCTGCAGAAATGAAATCGCGGATGGCACCTGCTAGATCCGAGGTTCTGGGCGGCATGTGCAGTCTGCTCACGGTGCCGTTCTAGATGGCCTCTTTCCTTTTATCTCGCACCTTTCCAAGCTGCATGTGTGTGCGTGTGTTCGTGTGTATGTGCGTGTGCGCGTGTGTGTGCGCGTGTGTGCGTGTGTGTGTGCGTGTGTGTGTACGTGTGTGTGCGTGTGCGTGTGTGCATGTGTGCGTGTGTGTGCATGTGTGTCTGTGTGTGTGTGTTCAGTCACTTAGTAGTGCTGGACTCTTTGCGACCCCGTGGACTATAGCCCATTGGGCTCCTCTGTCCATGGCATTTCCCAGGCAAGAATACTGGAGAGGGTTGCCATTTCCTGCTCCAAGAGATCTTCCTAACCCAGGGATCGAACCTACCTCTTCATTTGCAGGTGGATTTTTTTTTTTAACCACTGAGCCACCTGGGAAGCCCCCAGGCTGCATACCTATACTCTAATTCCCCTAACCGTGTTAGGGGCTACCCGAGATTCACTCCACAAAGCCCAAGATCTCCCCACCCCATCTCCCTCTGGAATCCAGATGCTTTCATCCACGTCCAGTAGCAAAACAAGCATGCATGTATAGACACCCATCACATCCAAAGCCAGCTCCCAGGAGGCAGCTCTCTCGGCCCTGGGCGGGACTCCACTAAAGGCAAGGACACATCTCAGCACATCATCCCATCCTATGTCAGGGACAGCAGGCCCCAAACAATCCCTCTCTCCAGAAGGATGTGCATGCCTGCTAAGTCACTTCAGTCTAGAGGGATAAGGGCAAGCAGAGTGTCACTGAGTTGTATTTGAATGAAAAGGGGCCATGTCTGAGTGATGTCTGTTCACAGGTGACTGGCCTGCAGCCTGACAAAGGCATGCTCACCAGGATTTTGTAGGAGATTCTAATTCCCTCCGGAAGAAAAATGAGGGTAAAATGCACAAAGTTCAGGACTTATTTTCTTTATTCTCTTCTCCATATTCTCTAAAGGAGTCTGCTTCCTCAGTGGGCAAGGGGCTTGAAAGCCTCTGTCTTCCAAGAAACTAAGCAGGTCCCTTCTGGGCCAGGCTGGGAGCTGAGGGTGCTGGGCCTACAGGAAGGAACGCCCATCTCAGCTCCTCTCCTCACTTACACAGGGTGTTTAACTGAGGGTCTTTGTTGATGTTTTTTGAAAAGTAACAGGAGAGAAGGGGATGCACATCCTGAGCCTGAGTTGGTCTCTTTCTTTTTCTTTTAGCTTTATTTTTTATTGAGATAACATTGGTGTATAACAATATGTAAGATTCACCATGACATTTCTACTTCTGTAGGCCCTATGGCCAGCTCACCACCAGATATTTAGTTTCCGTCCGTCACCATATGCACTTCACCCTTCTCATGTGGTAACTACCACTCTGTATCTCCGTGTTTGTTTTTGTTCAGTGGTTGTTTCATTTTTCAACTGCCTCTTTTCTTTCTCTCTGTTATACATGTCTACGCACAAGGATGTGTAATCACGTGCCAGACAGGCCTGTGAGCACCAGAGGCTGATAGAGTCGGGGGTCATGCTGCCTCTGGCCTTGGTGCTGAGATCCGGCGCCTTGGAAAAAGCCAAGGTCCCCTTCAGAAGGACCATGTTCCCTTTCATGGGTTCAAGTAGTTGAGGTCAGCAGGGGTGGGAGGGGGCCTGAGAGACTGGAAACTACACCTGTATTACTATTAATCACTGCAATTAATTTTGTAAACCACTCAAGCAGTTTCCCAATTATTCCTCTCTATAGCAACTTCTTTGATCTTTATAGCACCCTAGGGGTAGGCAAGAACCATCACTCAGTGGACAGAGAGAAACAAACTCACCCAGGGCTGCTCAACTACCAAGCGGCAAGCTCGGGATTCAGCCCCAGGGCGCCTGATCCCAGTTTTCTGTCGTTCACATCACCACCCTCAGCCTACTTCTACTGACCTCAGAAGTTCAGAGGGCAGAAATGTCAAACAGAAGAACATGAGGTGCTCTCCTTTGTTTCTTTCCAAATCAAAAGATCAAGAAGGAAGTAACCACATGAGGACCTCATACCTTCTTGGATTTCTTACAGTTGTGATGGAAAAAAAAATGAGATCTATTATTGTCATTCATAGACTTATTTGCTCTGTGTATGCCAGGCATGGTGCCAGCCACAGGTAGGTAACCTTGACAAGTGTTACACAGGAAACCTCTCTGCTCTTAACAAATAAAGCTCCCCCTTCTCCTCTCCAAAGGCAAATTAAAGAGATGCAAAGAGAACCTTTGCTGTTCATTACACCAAACAACATCAAGCAGGTCACAGGAAATGTTCAGCAGGATTGAGTCCAGTAAAGGCAGCCTGCTGGTCTCTCCCAGTCTCACCTTTTTTCCTTCCTTCCCATTTCCACCACTGGCACCCACCCTCTTTGCCACTTCACCCTCATAATTATGGGGTTGCAGATGTACTGTGGTAGATAAGCTCATTAGTACTTCCATCTCCAAAGGTAATTTTTTTGCCGGTGCGGGGGGTGGAAAAAAATCCAAGATAGTCAGCAGTCTTAGAGGCAAAGGAGATTGTTCTGAACGAAAGGATTGACAAAGACCTTGACTCTTAGTGAGCTTTGGGCCTCCTAGGAGGGCAACAGGGAAACACCTGGAAAATGCTCACAGGCCATGCCTAAGTAATGCCCAAGAGTCCAGCCAGGTCCTCCTCCGGTGGTCCTGGTGGTCCCCAGTCAGATGGGTTGAGGTGTAGTCTGCTGAGGATTCAGACTTCAGTTTGGGATCTCTGAGGCCATTCAAGTTTAAATCTCCCCCAAATCCTATATGAGTCCTCCTCTCCAGATCAGAGTGATTTGGACTCTCCCCAGATCTGTCTCTAAAACTAGAATGATCTCCAGGACAGAGGTGGGTCCACAGATCCCTGTCATATTTTTACTTCACGGGGGCCTTTTTGCCATGACCCTGACAATCTCAGTATTTCAGACTCAGTTTTTCCCCAGAGTAGCAGCCAGTGCACTCAACAAAAAGATCTGCAAGCCAACGTGAAGGGGCAGGGGAATGTGTAAAGGCAGAGATGATGCCAGGAGGGATGTCGGTTCATTAGTGATGCAAGAACATGGACACCCAGTCAGTGACTTGCAGGATACGTGCGGGGATCAAACTTGTTTTCCTGCCCGAGGATAAAAACTTGCAAGGGTAAGTTCCTTCCTCGGCTAACAAGATGAAAGGCGCTTGTGGAATGATACTTCACAGTCTGGTTTATTAGACAAGATAAAGGCCTCCTAGACAAGATGGCAAGATGACAGTGAAAAGATATTTCTGAGAAATTAGAATAAAACCGAAGATAAGAGGAAATAATGTCAAAGAAGATGACACAGTAGATCAAGAGGAGGAGGAGAAATCCAATCACTTTGCAACTGCGATCCACATGCATGAATATTCTGAATCGTCCAAATAAGAACAGTGTTCTGCTCTGCAGAGCATTGAGGGAAATGCCTGCATAGGCAGAAGGAAACTCATTAGTGCCCCAGGGCGGGGTGGGGGAGGGACAGGTACAGCGTGGCTCTTGGAGGCTCCCTACTGAGAGATACAGGGTGGCTCTTTGTAACCCGACAAAACAAGCAGAGATGTGCTGTCTTTCTAAAATGTGTATCCAAGATGAAATGACAAACAGCCAATAATGGCAGAAAAATGAGCAGGCAGGGTTTTGATATTGAAATTTGATATTTGAAAAAACTGTATGTCTGGGAGATAACACAAACCAGAGTGTAGAACTCCAAGGGAGGACATTTAGGGAAAGAGCTGGAATCAAGGAAAAATATCAACAACCTCAAATATGCAGATGATACCAGTTTAATGGCAGAAAGTGAAGAGGAACTAAAGAGCCTCTTGATGAGGGTAAAAGAGGAGTGAAAAAGCTGACTTAAAACTGAACATTCAAAAAACTATGGATCATGGCACCTACTCCCATCACTTCATGGCAAATAGATGGGGGAAAAGTGGAAACAGCGGCAGGTTTTATTTTCTTGGGTTCAAAAATCACTGTGAATGGTGATTGCAGCCACAAAATTAACAGATGCTTGCTCCTTGGAAGAAAAGCTATGACAAACCCAGACAGCATATTAAAAAGCAGAAACATTACTTGGCCAACAAAGGTTCAAATAGTCAAAGCTTTGGTTTTCCAGTAGTCATGTATGGATGTGAGAGTTGGACCAGTAAGAAGGCTGAGCACCAAAGAGTTGATGCTTTCGAATTATGATGCTGGAGAAGACTCTTGAGAGCCCCCTGGACTGCAAGGAGAAGAAAGCAGTCAATCCTAAAGGAAATCAACCCTGAATATTCATTGGAGAAACTGATGCTGAAGCTTCAATACTTTGGCCACCTGATGCTAAAAGACCCTGATGCTGAGAAAGGGGGAGAAGGGAGTGAAAGAGGATAAGACGGTGAATGGTATCACTGACTCGACGGACATGACTTTGAGCAAACTCCTGGAGATAGTAAAGGACAGGGAAGCCTGGTGTGCTCCATTCCATGGGGTCGCAGAGTCGGACATGACTTAGCGACTGAACAATGAAAGGAGGTGACGGGTGAGTTGCCGAGATGGTGGCTTCACCACTGTGGGTTGGACAAGACTGATGTTTCATCATTGTCATTAGTAGAAATTTTAGCACCCTGAAGAGGAAGTTTGGCCCCAAAGTAATATTGCCCCTAAATTTTCCACTACCTGAGGATGAGATTCTTCAATGAACTCCACAATCCTGGGTTGCCATCTTGGGGATAGGGGGATAGGCAGCAAAGTGAATTAAGATGCTCTTACCTCTTACCACCTCCCTTGATGTCAACTTTCTTACCTCATTCTAGACAGTGAGTGGTACAATTTCTGTGTATTCTAGCAGAAGCAAAGAAAGGAAGTCACTGTGATTACTCAGCAGAGAGAGTTTTACAGGGACTCTGGCAGCCACTGTGGATGCTCACTTCAGGGGCCACTGCCCAGGTTCTCCTCCAATATAGGGAGCACCCATCCCAGTTTAACCTAGTTAAGAATGACAGGCAATAGGTACCGTTTGTTAATTCCAGTTGCTTTTCATAAGACAGAAAAATCTGTCATAGGGTGATGTCAGAAGGCCTCAAGATCCTCAAAAGATTTCCCAGAGAGTCTCCTAAAAGAGGAGGAATGACCAGAAGTCATTTTAGTGGAGGTACTGGGTACAGAGCACTCCTCCAGCTGCAGGAGCTAAATAACACATTCCCAGTAGAGAGGACGAGACTGTCTGGGAATCCAGACACAGCAGTGCTATCAAGGATGCCGGCATCTCTGGTAGCTCGACTCTGTTACAAGCAGGACACCATATAGATTCCGCCCTTGTTCTGTTAACAATATTACCTCTACAAAGGTAGAGAAAGCAGTTAGGAAAACTGCTCTTCGTGACACAATTCTGACCATCAGGGAAGAACCTCCTGGCAATGCGTGAGTGGTAGCGGTCTCCTAAGTGCCCGCTTTATCTCAGGATTTGAAGTAGCTAAAATCACTGCAGATGGTGACTGCAGCCATAAAATTAAAAGATGCTTACTCCATGGAAGGAAAGTTATGACCAACCTAGAGAGCATATTCAAAAGCAGAAACATTACTTTGCCGACTAAGGTCCGTCTAGTCAAGGGTATGGTTTTTCCTGTGGACATGTATGGATGTGAGAGTTGGACTGTGAAGAAAGCTAAGTGCTGAAGAATTGATGCTTTTGAACTGTGGTGTTGGAGAAGACTCTTGAGAGTCCCTTGGACTGCAAGATCAGCCCTGGGATTTCTTTGGAAGGAATGATGCTAAAGCTGAAACTCCAGTACTTTGGCCACCTCATGTGAAGAGTTGACTCATTGGAAAAGACTCTGATGCTAGGAGGGAATGGGGGCAGGAGGAAAAGGGGACGACCGAGGATGAGATGGCTGGATGGCATCACCGACTTGATGGACTCAAATTTGAGTGAACTCTGGGAGATGGTGATGGACAGGGAGGCCTAGCGTGCTGCGATTCATGGGGTCGCAGAGTCAGACATGACTGAGTGACTGAATTGATGGAAGGCACAGGCAGAAATGGTCATCACTCACAGCCAGCATTTATGAGCAGAAATTGGGTTTGGCTCCTGCCTTTTGAGGGCTTCCACTTTATATGGAATATAAATAACTTGCAGGGCATTTTGTCAGTGATAAAGGAGAAGCAGAAGGACCAAGTCCTGGAAGGAAGAGTATCTGGTGGGGAGGACAAGGGGGTCAGGAAAAGTCTGCTGCAGGAATCTGACTAGAGCTGACTTATGGACGGTGATGGATTAAATAAAGGGTACAAGGTGGGTGTGTGGAGGAACCTAGGTTCCATGTCTGGGCTGTCAGTTGAGAGCTAGAATGTGAACATACATGTGTTTGGCCCAATGAATTCCTTTAATGATGTGGTCAGTGATGTGATGGATGACACAAGGTAGTATGTGCCTTTTAGGCGTTCAATAAGCTACCCCTGTCTTCTTAGAGCACTGCCCCAGCCCTTAGAGTAGGCCCTCCTCCACCCCCACACCGCAAGCATCTTTGTTCCAAGTTACCATTCACACCATCGCGCCACAACTGTTTGGACTGGGATGAACATGTGATGAAAGCTGAGCCAAGCAGATGCTTTCCCCCAGGAATTTGGAATTTGGATTATCTGTTGGTCAGTTGCTTTTTGGAAACAGCAGCTCAGGAGCTCTGGGGAAACCATCTGCTCCTAAGAGCAAGAGAAAAAGAAAGATGGGAAGGCAGTCTGCAGAAGAAGAGTGAAGCAGACAACCAGAGAAAAGCAGAAATGAGCCTTGCCACGTTCAGTCCTATCCTGGTCCCTCCCAGGGCAGGCTGGCCTCCTTGTGTTGGGGTCCATGAAAGCCCTGTAACTCTGAAGCACTTGTTTAACCAGATTGCTGAATTCTGGGACTGCATCCCAGAAGAACTGATGCTTTCGAACTGTGGTGCTGGAGAAAAGACTCTTGAGAGTCCCTTGGACAGCAAAGAGATCAAATCAGTCAATCCTAAAAGAAGTCAATCCTGAATATTCACTGGAAGGACTGATGCTGATGCTGAAGCTCCAGTACTTTGGCGACCTGATGTGAAGAGCCGACTCACTAGAAAAGATTCTGATGCTAGGAAAGATTGAAGGCACAAAGAGAAGGTGGCAGCAGAGGATGAGATGGCTGGATAGCAATACCAACTCAATGGACATGAATCTGAGCAAACCCGGGAGATAGGGAAAGACAGGGAAGCCTGGCATGCTGCAGTCCATGGGGTGAATAGAGTCGGACACGGCTTAGCAACTGAACAACAATGAGACCGCATCCCAAAGGCTGTGATGATGACCATGGCTAACACTTCACTATGTGCCAAGCACTGAGCTGACCAATTCTATACAGTTGTCTCCACAAACTTGTAGGTAGATACTATGGGCTCCGCGTAACCTGAACACAGTCACTGTGCTTCTAGGATGATGGCAGGGCCAGGGCCAGCACCCATATGTCTTGGGGCCTGTGCTCTCAACCTTATTGCCCTTCTCCCCCATGCCTTGGAAAGGCGTGTGGGTTGCACCTGGAGCTTATGATTAAAGACTCAGCTCAGTCCTTAAAACAAGTAATGGAAGGGTTTTGATGACAGGACGGTCATGGGAGAGAAGATCCCGAGGGTAAAGCCCAGCCAGAAGACAGTTTCAGAGTTATCTGTAGATGCACTGAGCCTTACTGGGAAGGAGAGGGAAATAAAACCAGAAGGGCAGATGAAGTCATTAGCCAGGAAAGACAAGAGCCTGGAGGTCAGTTGCGGGAGGAAGGGATAGAAAGGATGGAGCACAGGGAAGTCAGTAGCCAGGTCAGAAGTGTCAATGAGGCAGGAGGCGGGGCAAAGAATGGAGGAAGGCAGAGGCACCAAGGAAGCAGGTCGGCCAGTGCACAGCGAGGGCTGGCACTTTTATGCCTGCTGCCTGGATGGGGCAGCTCTTTGGCAGAATCACCCTGGAGCTCACAACTTCAAAGGCACCAGGGGGCCAGAAGTCAGTCTGCAAAGGATGGTGGAAGGAGTGGATGGGGAGCCCAGTGAGGGCGAGGCAGGACCATCAAGGAACATGGGCATGAACTTGAAAGGAAGGAGAAAAGTAAGACAGTTATTGGAGGGGGACCGTAAAATCAAAGACGGTTCCTCTCTTATCTTTTTCTCTTTACTTTCATTTTTGGTCTTTTTTTTCTCCTTTTTTTCTGGACAAGGAAACTCTGTTATCTTTGTAGGCGGGAGGTAAGGAGCCGGCAGGCAAAACTGAAGCTGCAACGGACAAAGAATAAAAGATGAGGCAGGGTCCAGGCCTAGGGAGGCACCTGGACTTCAGAACAAAGTGAAATAGAAATAGTAGTGGTGAGAAAAATGGATAGAATTTCATGGCAAGGTGTCCAAGTCAAACCTTTGTGCCAGAAAGATTCTGAAAGGTGAAACTGCAGCTGAAAAATGACAGAAGATCCCAAAGATGAAAAGGAGTGGGAGACATCTAAAGGAGGCCACAAGGGCAGCCAGGCCAGATGGCTGTCCCCTGGAGCCCACGCATTGAAGAGGCAGGTACGAACATGGGGGAGGGCTCCGATCCTGGGGCGCACACACTCCGCGGCAGGGGTTTGGAGTGCCTGCTATTTCCGAATCTGCAAGATAATTTTTAAAAGTACTTATGAGCTATGTCTGAGAACACAACCAGGAAAAGATGAACCCGCTGCTTGGGGAAGACAACTTAGTGCTCACAGATGGCAAAAAAGACTCCTATTGTGTCTGTCTTTCCTTCAGGAAATGATCTGGGAAGTGAGAAAGGTAAACATCATAAAGAAATAAGTGAAGCGAGAAAGAGAGAGTGAAATGATAAGGAGAGAACAGTTGGTCTCCTTAAATGAGTTCAACTCTTAAAGCCCAGAACTGAAGGCATGGCTCATGGGTCTGTATTTGGGAAAGTTTTCAGAGATGACAGTTGATGGGCGAGGAACAAATGTTGTCCATATCAGGAAAAGGAAGAAGGCACTCCCTTAGGAGCCCCAAGCAGATCCCCAAAGTGGAACAAATTACTAAACTGGTGGCTTGTGAGTATTTAGAAAAGAATATGTTAATTACAAGAGAAGGAAATGGCAGCCCACTCCAGTACTCTTGCCTGGAAAATTCCATGGATGGAGGAGCCTGGTAGGCTACAGTCCATGGGGTTGCAAAGAGTCGGACACGACTGAACGACTTCACTTTCTTTCTTTCTATAGTTCCTTTTGGAGAAGAAATGGCAACCCACTCCTCTGTTCTTGCCTGGAGAATCCCATGGATGGAGGGGCCTGGTGGGCTACAGTCTATGATTTTGCAGAGTCGGACACGACTAAGCAACACACACACACATTAATTACGAAAGCCAAGGGGGTCCATCAATTGGGTGAAGTAACCTCAGTTTCCTATTTTGAGAAAGAGGGGTGACTAGATTTGAACTCATTTACTTACACCTAGTCTCATTCAAAAAAGAATTGAAGGCTAATAAAGGGACACCAACTGAAAAATCTTGAGACTTAGAGATATGAGGAAAAAAAAACAGAAAAAAACAGAAGGACAGAAGGACATAAAAATGGAGCCATGAGTGAGACTAATATTCAAACGTGCGGTAGAGAGTTCTACTCATTTGTTAAAGTGAACTTGACTCTCTTATTAAAGACTGACAGTCATTTGGCTTTCTGTGTTTTAACAGGAAACAGCAAAAGAGAAACTTGATGGATCATTCACGTCACACCAACTAGGAAACTGACAAAGAAGTTGGAAAAAGGGAGAAAGGAAGGTGGGCGTGGAGGCAGGCAGCAAGATATAAAGACTGAAAGAAAAGCACAATAAACATTTTAGCACTTATGCACACTCGTGGATGGGGGAGGGAAAAGGCTGTGCAGGACAAGGAAAAATATCTTAAGAACTGAAGCCAGGAGAATAACTCTCCTGAGATACTAAAAATGATAGCAAGAGAAATGCTAAAAGGCCAGATATTAGAAGTTATAGAAGCCACACCTTCATGGCTTGTATTTCATTAAGGAGGTCAGAGTTTTGTATTACGAATTCTTAAGTTTGAAGAGTTTTGAAGTTTCACAGACTTTAGTTAAATCTTACTTTTCCTACTTACAGATTTGTTTGCTTAGTCAAATCTATTAAACAATTTGAGATTTAGTTTATTCAACTCTAAAATTAGAATAATTTTATCTACCTCAAAGAATGATTGTGAAAAGTAAATGGGGTGGGGCGAGAAAAGCAATATTATTCCTGAGACTAACCTCAAGGAAACTTCACCTGAGAGTCCCCATAAAAGAAAGAGTGAGTAATGATAAAAAAGACTTCAAGGAATTTCTTGCAGTTAGATGTAAGATAATCTAACTTGCAATACCTCCAAGAATCCCTTTAATTCTATGTTCCGTGATTATTTGTAACTCAAACTAAACTTTGTTTTAACACACTCCCAGTACCATCGAAGAATTC
Source organism: Aepyceros melampus (assembly GCA_006408695.1). Lineage (NCBI taxonomy): Eukaryota > Metazoa > Chordata > Mammalia > Artiodactyla > Bovidae > Aepyceros > Aepyceros melampus. Next base: position 271,295 of record SJXQ01003488.1, read on the forward strand.
TCAGTCCCCAAATGTTGACCTGATTATTTTAAGCAACATTCAGTACAGGTGAATTTCAGAACAAGCTGAATACTAACTAAAGAAGAAGAAGGGAAAAAAACAACTCTGGAGAACTTTCCACATTCTTATGAATGGGTCCTCCATCCTCTATGCTGTTCTGTCCAGAGTTCAGCTTTAAGAAGACTGAGAGTCTGTTCACTCATGGGACCAGCAACAAGCATGATTCTCCCTGAGGTTGGGCAGGCCCAAGTGGACAACTAGTGACCCTCACTGGGGAAGGGGTTGGGAAGTGAAAAGTCCCTGTCTTCAGGTAAGACTCTACTGAGGCCATGCTAGCCCCACCAATGATTATCTTCACCTGCCTCTAAGTTACCAACTCTAAGGAAAGAGGTTTCACTTGTACCTGGCCAATCTGGAAGACCTCACCATTTATCTCACAGCCAGTCCCCCCAAAATATGAGCCCTGTAACCTTGACCTCAGTTGTGATCCATTGTCCTCAACTGATCTTAGACTCTACTCTCTCAACTACTCCAAACCCACTTGGCTCCCAGCTGAATCCCCACGTGGGGTCATTAATCCCTTTGATCACACTGTCTCCAACTGCCTTTGACATCCTTGAGTTAAAACTGACCAGTTCAGGTCCTCAGGGCCAACAGCCCGTCTGACTCACCCTTCATACTGTATCTGAGCAGACTGTGATATGTGGTGGTCATTTCTTTGTCTAATACACTTAGCAAAGTTGTTCACAATATGACCCTGTATTATGCTTTATATTGCTCTGTCCTAAGACAATTTGGAACAAGACCATGGCATTCTAGATAAATGCCACTTTCATTTTCAATTCTTGGTAAAGATCTAATGGAATCAGAAAAGGTCTGGAGGAGGGCAGCTAAAATCATCAAAAACAAAAAAGCCTCCTTCATAAGGATGAATTAAATAAATTAGGAGTCTGCAAGACAAATAAAAATGTTAGGAGAGGACAAATGTCAAAGTTTTCCAAATGTCTTAGAATAAAAATGCAGTCATACACCAAATTCCACAATGCTACACTGAAGCATCATCCCTTGAATCTTAAAGCAGACAAAGGTTAGGGCAGTTAGAAAGAAATTATGAATAACAATAACAAAACTGGTGACATCGAGAGGTGGTAAAGACTGCAAATGTAAATTGAAGGAGGGTTTGGATAAAGTTATGGAAAAATCTATGTAAGAGCATTAGGAGAAAATTGAACATCTGTAACCTCCAGAGGAAAGCTCAGCTCTCAAATCACATGGCATGTTGTCCACCAAAGTTGAGTTTTACAAGCCACAGGCAGTAAGCCTTTGTGTTGTTCTTCTATTGTGATGATTAAATGGGACCATCCCTGTTTAAGTATTGATTCACATAGTGCCTCACACACCAAGACCCAATAAATAGCAACAGCAGCCATTGTATGGCAGTAATTCATATACTATTCTGTTTTCAACAGATCAACCACCACCATCTCTCCACCTCTCAGCTCAAATCCTTGGGATCACCCTTGGGCATTCCAGCCCTTCCACATTTAGAAAAAGGATCCAGCAGTACAAATTTTCCAATACTAAGATCACCTGGTTTCAGAAAAAAAATCTTCTTATAAAAAATAAACACACATTATTCCATTACCAAATAATTCTTCACCCCAGCAATATTTGGCAAGAAAAGCTTGTGTTCTGAGAAGTAACGAGGCAAAGAGCTGGTGTGACCTCAGGAAGAATGGGAGGGATTTTAACAAATGCTTCAGACATTTGTCTTTGCAATAAGTGATGTCAAATGTGAAAGATAAAGAGTTAAAATGGGAATGGTAAGAAAAAGATTTCTGACACATACGAAATTAATAGCAGCTCAGAGTCCATCCAGGGAAAATGGTACCCTTGACTGCAGGAGACAGGACGGGAAATCTTTATGAAAAGGGAGACTGCAGCTGGGACGCCCACAGCCCTCTGGTGCATCTCATGGGGTCAGGCCGAAAGTTCCCAAGATGCCGACATTCCTGCTCTGAAATTCACCTGCTGCTTCTCCAGGAGGCCGGAGTGACTACATCCCTTCCCATTGGTCCCTCATACTTTGAGCACAGGCACACTTGCAACCTCAGGCGGAAGGAGTTGGATTTTTCAGGCAAAGAGCATTTTAGGGGTATTTTGAACCAACCTCCACCTTCTGCTGATAAAGCAGCAGAGACCCAAAGCTTTATAATGGGGAGGAGCTGACACGGTTGGTCTGCCCGTCACCAGAGATCACAACACCCACTCTGCCAGCCATGACACTTAGCCTCCAAGTTCAAGGACAAAATGGGGATAGTAAGAGTCCCTCCCTGATTACCTGTAGGAAATTCTATCGAATACATGAGATCATCTAAAGATGATAGTTCATGAACTATACCCAGCACAGTATCTGGCACCATCTGAACATTTAATAAATTAGCCCTATTATTAGAGTTCTTCATGATGCTTCCCTTTCCTCTCTTCTCATCCCCATGCAGTTGGGAAGAAAGAACGAGCAACAAGAACGTTTTTGAATCACCTGCTGTCAGCTGTGCCTGGATCTTCAAGTGTTCATTTATTTAATAGGATGTGCCATGACTACCGTCCTGTATGGGTCTGAATTTACATTCCCAAGTATGTTTGAATTTCACTCGCATTCCTCTCCAGGGAGTCATGCTATGTCAATACCTCTTATCCAATAAGGCTTAAATTGGTGTCGTAAACTACCATTTGGACTCTGTAACAGAATTGTAAATAGAGCCATAATTAACGAGTTTCCCGATTATTCTCCCCAATTCCACATTTACCAGGCATCTCATCTTCAGAACTGTCTTTCACCCTCAGGAATTTGGGACGAAATAATGAGCAAATGGGACTTTAAAAAAAGGAAAGCTCTACGAATTACAAGCAGGTGGCTTAATTTTACGACTTATCCTGCACAGTTGAATACTATCTTCTCCCCTTCCAGCCTCTCTTCCCCAACTCCCTTCCTCCTCTCCCCTGGCTGATGCTTTTCAACTGCAGTTTTAAGGTCAGGGTTACAGAAACCGCATGATGGTCAACCCCGAGGGCACTCTTCAAGCCTAGCTACTATTTCCACCTCTAGGCTGTCTCTACCCCTGACACCTGGCTTCACTCCTTTGGTCAGAGCATCCATTGCTCTGTTGTATCTTCTGAATATCTTTTTTTTTTTTTGGTCACTTCTTCATTGCAGTGCCCTGACCTAACTCAAACCTTTCTCATTGCTCACCTGGACCACTGCCAAGGCTCCCAAATAGGTTTCCTTGAACTCCACACACCCTCCAATTCCATCTCTGGTCCGCTGGCAAAATGGTCATTCAAAAGAGCAAAGTCAATGGGGGAAAGGGATAGGTAGGGAGTTTGGGATAGACATGCACACACTGCTATATTTAAAATGGAACCAACAGATTCCTACTGTATAGCAAGGAAACTCTGCTCAGTGTTATGTGGCAGCCTGGATGCATGTCTATGTATGGCTGAGTCCCTTCGGTGTTCCACCTAAAACTACCACAATATTGTTATCAGCTATACCCCAAGACAAAATAAAAAGTTAAAAAATAAGAAGCAAACTCTACCACATCACTCTCCTACTTCATTTTTTTCATCTACAAAATCATATCCAGACAATTCCCTACGGCGCACAAGTCCCTTCTCGATCTGGCCCTGCCTGCTTCCCCTGCCACAACCTCCTGCATTTCTCCACGCTTCCCACCGGCCTCTCCACAGCGCCACTCCCTTCCCTCTGGGCCCATGCTGTTCCCTCGCTGCAAACACTGTTCACTCGTCTCCCCACGCAGGAACCCGCACATTATCGGGGTACATTTACACTTCTGCCTTCACATCCTCCAGAAAGTTCCTTAGGGGAGGGCCCCCCTCTTACTGGACTGTGGTCCCTGGTCCCTCATGGGCAGATGGCACATGTCAGCCACTTGGTACCCAAGCTGATAAACAACTAAAGAAGATAGAGAAGCCTTGCTCCAAAATGATATTTTTAAACCCGAGAAGAAAAGATGACAAAAGCCCTGTGTCTGCTCACGTGAGTGGCATTCTGGGAAGCTTTTGGGAAGGGAAAAAAAAAAAAATCTTGTGGGTTTAACTGATGGTGCCAGAAGAACAAGCCTATCCCTGGGGCGCTATTTAAATTCCACTCAGTGATTTTCTTTTTAATTCATTTTTATTCCAGGTGCAGCCCTGCAGCTATTTTAAAACTGAGACTTAAAGTAATACTAATAGCTGGTGTTATCACAGGCTCCTGCAGTAACAGGGTGCCTTGAATCCAGAAAAAAAAAAAAAAAAAAAAGCCCTTCATGGAGCCTTGACAAACCACAATATCCTGTGCCTGGGAGATGGAGGAGAAGGAATGAAACAGTGGGCTCCATCATCAAAAGATTATGCTTCCCTTTGCAAAAGCTTTCATTCCTTCAGGCCCTGAAAGAGTTCACGTTGTATAGTTAAACATCTGTTTGCAAAATACTAACAGTCTGAAGGGGAGACTAGGACGCTGGGCAGGGAAGCAGACAGACACCAAGGGTAGCTTTGTCCATGTGCGGCCACTGCCACCCGCATCTGCCACCTGAGACCCTGTATTTGAGAGATCAATTCCAGACCCCACCCCAGCCTGTGGGGTCAGCATCTCTGCTAGGAAACAAAACAAAGTATAATTTAAATGCATGTTTTCTGGACAGCAACACTCCAGGCGAGAGAAAGCTGCCCCAGGCAATAGGGTTTTATGAGTGGTGCCCAGAGACATAGCCCTGCCCCTGACCTGCTTGTGTCAGCAAGAACCAGGGCCGTTTCCTCTCAACTTGTTAATGAACAAACTCAGGCTTTAATTACTGGCCTGAGCCAGCAGGGAGTCCACAGAATGACTGCAGTCCAGCCAGGCTCTCTCCCACCCATTGACTCATGGACACTTCACGGTCAGTAGCCCCATGCCTTCCTTTGTTCTGAGATTGGCACTGACCCTCCAACATGGGAAATCCCTATCTCTTCATCCCCCACCTGGATGTACAGCACAGATCTGAGAAGAGCTGGAACCACCTCCATCATCAGGGTTACAGGTGGAAGGATGGGCCTCTGATACAGGCCAGGCCACCTGGAGTTCCTCATTGAGCACGAGCCTAGGAGATGGGTGGGTGTGGCCTGGCACCCCCTGCCCCGCTCCATCCCATGGGAAATGAACTGGTGACCAAATTTACCCAGGGTGGGTTTGTGTGACTCTTTTGGACAACCATGGAGCCCCACGTGTGACCCAAGGTTATTAAATAGAAAATGAACTCTGAGGGTTTTGACTGCCAGAATCCCAGAAGGGTATCAGATGAGAACATGCAAATCCTTGAAGCTTTGCAATGGGAAGCCTCCAACAACCACAAAGAGGGTAATCTAAGAGGTACTCAAGCTATGTGCTCACAGCCAGCTTCCCCAGGGGCACCCCGGTTTAGTTCAATGAGCTGGGTCACCTCAGTCAGACTAAGGATTCATGGGTGGGACCTGCCCTGGCAGTCACTGCACTCCTTTCCAGCCAGTCTCCTGTCCAAGGCCGCCCACCCGTCCACCCACCAACCCCAGAGACCCAGAGCATAGTCTTTCCCAGCCAGGAGAGTGCACCAGAGTCCAGCTCCTAAATTAGATATTTTCTTTTTTAAGGAAGCATCCCCTGCTGCCTGGGAGGAAAGTGGCCGTCTCTGCCTTCTATCAATTTCCATAGCATCTGTGGTGCCTACCACGAATTTAGCACTTATTATTACAATTCATGACAGCCTTTAAGCCAGAAAGAGAATTGGACAGAGTTTCCCAATTTTTTTAATTTGGCAGACCTGTAAAATCTTCCCATAAAAAGAGTGCCAACTTACCATTCACCCACTCCAATGGTTACCGAGCCTTTTTCTTATTTGGGGTTCAGTTTGCCTCCCTCTCACGTCCATTCTTTGGCCGTTGTCTTACCCTTCAGAACCCTCCTGCTGCACAACTGTGTCTAAATTTCACCACGAAGTCCTTTCTTCTCCAGAACAAGTAGGCCTTGTGTAGCATTTTCAAGGGTGACAAGCTTCTGTCTGAATCCCTAGCGCCTGTCATGGTTAGGTGGCAGACATTCCATAACTGAGTGTTGCAGAATGAAAGGATGAACTGTCCCTCATTCGATGTGTTTTCTAGCCCCTTCCCTCTCTGGGCTATGTCCCACAAGAGGCAACGCCACATTTCCATGTGCTTCTTGAAATGTCATGCCCAGAACCGTGTGCCATGCACCAGACGGGCTCCGCTGTGCAGAGCGCCAAGGCCCCATGGCCCTCCTGCCCTGGGCGCCAAGCCTTTATTCCCAAAGCTTGAGACTGTTCTTGCTTTCTGGCAGCCACTTCATACTGCTGACTCCTATGAAACTGGAGTTCACTAAAACCCTTAGATATTCCCAATTCTAAATTTCTTTTTCCTTAACATTCTTTTTTTTTAACTTTTAAAAAACATGTATTTTTAACTGAAGGGTAGTTACAATATTGTGTTGGTTTCTGCCATACATCAACACGAATCAGTCATAGGTAGACATATGTCCCCTCCCTCTTAATCCTCCCTCCCACCCCAGCCCACCCCTCTAGGTTGGCACGGAGCCCCAGAATGGAGAGAGTAGCGTGGAAACATATACACTAACATATGTGAGATAGACAGACAGTGGGGATTTGCTGTATGACTCAGGGAATCCAATTCTGAATTTCTTAACTGGTATTTTCAATCCAAGAACAGAGCTTTTCCATTTAGGCCAACTGTGTTTATTTTTTGTGGGTCAGTATCCTTGATTCTTATCTGACTCTTCCCATCTTCTCCGTCCAACTAGAGGGTAGGGTTCTGGAGATGGTATCTTATACACTTTGATATAAGGAATAAGGGTAAGTGTTTAGCATGGTGGCACTCAGCAGATATTTGACAAGTATGTGTGGTTCATTAGGTTCCACCCATATCCTAATATCCCCCAGGACTCTCAGTTCCTGATGAATCACACGTTAGTCCCAAGGGCAACACCTAATGACTTCTTCCAACGGCCCCTTCCTACCTACATGCTTCCAACTCTGAGTTGTGCTTGTCTCCATCAGACCCACTGGATGCGCCCACAGCAGCCTGCCTGCACCCCAACACACTGCTCTCCATAAATGACCAGCCCCCTCCCCAGTACTCATAACTACCTTCTGCCTTCTCAAAACTCAATGCACCCACCAGCACCAAGTCACTGCATTTTCCCCACAGTCCCTCAGCATTCCTAGTACAGGCCATCATGCAGGAAAAGGGTTTGGAGCAAATCCAGAATCATTCAGATGAACCAAAAGACAGAATCATCACCTACTTTAAAAATGAGATTCCCTCTACAAAGCACCTTGTCACAGATATTTATAAAAGCCCTCTTTCAGTTCAGTTGCTCAGTCATGTCCGATTCTTTGTGACCCCATGGATTGCAGCATGCCAGCCCTCCCTGTCCATCACCAACTCCCAGAGTTTACCCAAACTCATGTCCATTGAGTTGGCGATGCCATCCAACCATCTCATCCTCTGTCATCCCCTATCCTCCTGCTCTCAATCTTTCACAGCATCAGGGTCTTTTCCAATGAGTCAGTTCTTCGCATCAGGTGGCCAAAATATTGGAGTATCAGCTTCAACATCAGTCCTTCCAGTGAATATTCAGGACTGATTTCCTTTAGGATGAACTGGTTGGATCTCCTTGCAGTCCAAGGGACTCTCAAGAGTCTTCTCCAACACCACAGCTCAAAAGCATCAATTCTTCAGTGCTCAGCTTTCTTTATAGTCCAACTCTCACATCCATACATGACTACTGGCAAAACCATTGCTTTGACTAGATAGACCTTTGTTGGCAAAGTAATGTCTCCACTTTTTAATATGCTATCTAGGTTGGTCATAACTTTTCTTCCAAGGAGCAAGTGTCTTTTAATTTCATGGCTGCAATCACATCTGCAGTGATTTTGGAGCCCCAAAAAATAAGCTCTGCCACTGTTTCCATTGTTTCCCCATCTATTTGCCATGAAGTGATGGGATCAGATGCCATAAACATCAGAACAAGATGTTGTTCTTGTTCCCATCAGAACAAGACCCAGTTTCCCCCTCAGTCAGTCTCTCCCATCAGGAAGCTTCCATAAGCCTCTAATCCTTCTCCATCAGAGGGCAGACAGACTGAAAACTACAATCACAGAAAACATACCAATCACATGCACCACAGCCTTGTCTAACTCAATGAAACTATGAGCCATGCTGTGTGGGGCCACCCAAGATGGATGGGTCATGGTGGAGAGGTCTGACAGAATGTGGTCCACTGGAGAAGGGAATGGCAAACCACTTCAGTATTCTTGCCTTGAAAACACCATGAACAGTATGAAAAGGCACAAAGATAGGACACAAAAGATGAACTCCCCAGGTCAGTAGGTGCCCAATAGGTTACTGGAGATCAGTGGAGAATAACTCCAGAAAGAATAAAGAGACAGAGCCAAAGCAAAAACAATGCCCAGCTGTGGATGTGACTGGTAATGGAAGCAAGGTCTGATGCTGTAAAGAGCAATATTGCATAGGAACCTGGAATGTCAGATCCATGAATCAAGGCAAACTGGAAGTGGTCAAACAGGAGATGGCAAGAGGGAATGTTGACATTTTAGGTATAGGCAAACTAAAATGAACTGGAATGGGTGAATTTAACTCAGATGACTATTATATCTACTACTATGGGCAGGAATCCCTCAGAAGAAATGGAGTAGTCATCATGGTCAACAAGAGTCCAAAATGCAGTACTTGGATGCAATTTCAAAAACAACAGAATGATCTCTGTTCATTTTCAAGGCAAACCATTCAATACCACAGTAATCCAAGTCTATGCCCCAACCAGTAATGCTGAAGAAGCTGAAGTTGAATGGTTCTATGAAGACCTACAAGACCTTTTAGAACTAACACCCAAAAAAGATGTCCTTTTCATTATAGGGAACTGAATGCAAAAGTAGGAAGTCAAGAAATACCTGGAGTAACAGGCAAATTTGACCTTGGAGTACAGAATGAAGCAGGGCAAACAAAGGCTAATACAGTTTTGCCAAGAGAACACACTGGTCACAGCAAACACCCTCTTCCAAGAACACAAGAGAAGACTACACATGGACATCACCAGATGGTCAACACCAAAATCAGATTGATTATATTCTTTGCAGCCAAAGATGGAGAAGCTCTATACAGTCAGCAAAAACAAGATCAGGAGCTGACTGAGGCTCAGATCATGAACTCCTTATTACCAAATTCAGACTTAAATTGAAGAAAGTAGGGGAATAGACCATTCACGTATGACCTAAACCAAATGATTATACAGTAGAAGTGAGAAACAGAGTCAAGGGATTAGATTTGATAGACAGAGTACCTGAAGAACTATGGACAGAGGTTCATGACATTGTACAGGACACAGGGATCAAGACCATCCCCAAGAAAAAGAAGTGCAAAAAGGCAAAATGGTTGTCTGAGGAGGCCTTACAAATAGCTGTGAAAAGAAGAGAAGTGAAAGGCAAAGGAGAAAAGGAAAGATATATCCATTAGAATGCGGAGTTCCAAAGAACAGCAAGAAGAGATAAGAAAGCCTTCCTTGGTGATCAATGCAAACAATTAGAGGAAAACAATAGACTGGGAAAGATTAGAGATCTCTTCAAGAAAATTAGAGATACCAAGGGAACATTTCATGCTCACAGTAAAGGGCACAGTAAAGGACAGAAATGGTATGGACCTCAAAGAAGCAGAAGATATTAAGAGGTGGCAAGAATACACAGAACTATATAAAAAAGATCTTCACAACTCAAATAATCACTATGGTGTGATCACTCACCTAGAGCCAGACATCCTGAAATGTGAAATCAAGTAGGCCATCACTACAGACAAAGCTAGTGGAGGTGATGGAATTCCAGGTGAGCTATTTCAAATCCTGAAAGTTGATGTTGAGAAAGTGCTGCGCTCAATATGCCAGCAAATTTGGAAACTCAGTAGTGGCCACAGGACTGGAAAAGGTCAGTTTTCATTTCAATCCCAAAGAAAGGCAATGCCAAAGAATGTTCAAACTACCACACAATTGTACTCATCTCACACATTAGCAAAGTAATGCTCAAAATTCTCCAAGCTAGGCTTCAACAGTATGTGAACCATGAACTTCCAGATGTTTAAGCTGGATTTAGGAAAGGCAGAGGAACCAGAGATCAAATTGCCAACATCTGCTGGATCATGAAAAAAGCAAGAAAGTTCCAGAAAAATATCTACTTCTGCTTTATTGACTGTGCCAAAGCCTTTGACTGTGTGAACAACAACAAACTGTGGAAAATTCTTCAAGAGATGGGGATACCAGACCACTTGACCTGCCTCCTGAGAAATCTGTATGCAGGTCAGGAAGCAACAGTTAGAACTGGACATGAAACAATAGACTGGTTCCAAATTGAGAAAGGAGTACATCAAGGCTGTATATTGTCACCCTGTTTATTTAACTTATATGCAGAGCACATCATGAGAAATGCTGGGCTGGAGGAAGCACAAGCTGGAATCAAGATAGCCAGGAGAAATTTCAATAACCTCAGATATGCAGATGAAACCACCTTTATTTCAGAAAACTAAAAAGAACTAGAGCCTCTTGATGAAAGTGAAAGAGGAGAGCAAAAAAAATGGCTTAAAACTCAACATTCAGAAAACTATGATCATGGCATCTGGTCCCATCACTTCAAAGCCCCCTTTAGTGTATTTAAATATGACTTGATGTACCCATAGGTGATTACCAAACTTTCCATAAACACATCTATTGTACTAGACAACGTCTCTAGACCTTCACAAAGAATTGTTCTCTGCATCAGTGCTGTCTCCACACACCAAACAAAAGCCTAGACACATACTCAGTCCCTGCTGGAGCAATAATGAATTCTTCTAGGTATGTATATAAGAAGGGGTTTCTCTGCACTCTCTATATACTGCACGTTTTCCATGAACCTTGGGCTTCCCTTGTGGCTCAGCTGGTAAAAATCCACCTGCAATGCGGGAAACTTGGGTTCGATCCCTGGCTTGGGAAGATACCCTGGAGAAGGAAAAGGCTACCCACTCCAGTATTCTGGTCTGGAGACTTCTATGGACTGTATAGTCCATGGGGTCACAAAGAGTCGGACACGACTGAGAAAATTTCACTTCACTTCACTGCCAATGGCATTAAAGAAACCATAGAGTCTTAATATGCGGAAAGGACTTTGGTGGAGCAACTCATATTGTGGCCAAGAAAAATGAAGCTAAGTAGAAAGGTTTATAATTCCTTTACCCTGCTTTCAAGTACCAACAATCCTTCAGTGAGTCCGACCTCCTCTGGGAGCTGAAGATGGTGCCCCCGTCCTTCCTTTACAGGGACTCAAGGACCAGTGATCTCCAACTATTTTATTGGAGACACTGGACATCAGTCTCCTTTCATCTGAAGCTCCTAAAGACTAGTGGAGAGACCCATGACAAACTATCCAATCTTGTGTTACAACAGTCATCTGGATTCCCCAATGCAACTATGAGTAAAACTGAAGCCTTGCGTATCTTCACTTATTCAGATACTGCTTTTGATTTGTCTGCTCTTGGGAGAGGCCTAATACTTGGACAGGGACTTCCAGGGACCCTTCCCAGCTCCTGCGACAGCACTGGGCACAGAAACCTTTGGCAAACTGGCTTGACACTTATACCCAGAGCACACGAGAGCATTCTAGCAAAGGCACAGTCTCTCTCCAGCTGTGGTTAATGGTCAGCTCATGGTCCCTGGGATACAATGAACGGGGCTTCTCTGGTGGCTCAGACAGTAGAGAATCTGCCCGCAATGAGGGAGCCCTGGGTTCGACCCCTGGGTTGGGAAGATCCCCTGGAGGAGTAAATGGTACCCCTTTCCAATATTCTTCCCTGGAGAATCTCATGGATACAGGAGCCTGGTGGGCTACAATCCAGGGGGTCGCAAAGAGTTGGACATGATTGAGCACACTAACACCTTGTTGAAACAGTATCTGTTTAGATGGCTGATCATATCAGTTTGTAGAATGCTGTGTTTGGTTGTTTGTGGTTTTTTAATCATGTCTTAGATCAGTCTTGTATTTGTGCCCTAATGTCTCTACAAAAATGTCTCAATTTCTCATTCACTATATCCCTTATGTATTTGACTTGTGCTCAGTTGCTCAATCTCAATCATGTCCATGAAACTTCCCAGGCAAGAATGCTGGAGTGGGGTACCATTTACTACCCCAGGGGATCTTCCTGACTCAGGGAACAAACCCAAGTCTCTTGCACCTCTGGTATTGCCAGGTGGATTCTTTACCACTGAGCCACCAGTGAACTGGGTACATCCAGTTCATTACATCCCAGGGACTGTGAAAGTTGGAGAATGTTGTTTCTGTAGACTTTCTCTTTCAGCACAAGCCACTGTTGTGCCTGGAAAATGCCATGGACTGTATAGTCCATGGAGTCACAAAGAGTCAGACATGACTGAGCGACTTCATTTACCTATGAAGGGAGTCACAGCCCAGAAGAGGAGGTAAATATGCTGCTCTGGGTAAGGTGGTGAGGGAAGGCCCCTGGCAGGTGACTAGAAGGGAGCTCTCACAACCCCTGACTTTTGGAGCAGAAAAGAAGTTGTGTCTGGTGACATAATCCCCAGCACAGGGGCCCTCGGGACTCTGGTGGAGTGACCCCAAATTAGGTTTCAAATGGGAATGTTGTTTTCTCTCCAGTGAGACAGCAGAGTTGATACTGAATGTTATTTATAGATTTGACTGTAGCTGCCTAAATCATTGTTCTTATTTGTAATAAATAAGAGCGCTATTCTGGAGCCAAGATCAGCGATGAAGGGACCTTATTTTGCAACAGCATCTTACGGTTGGAGAGAGGAAATGGTTCATGGAGCTCCGCGGTGACTGTCGTGAAAATGAACATGAGGGAGTGATAGGAAAAGAGGGTCATGGCTCCCTCCCGGTGACGGCTACTACAAGTGGAATCCACTCACCCTTGCCCAGGTCCTAAACCACTTACACTCTTTGAAAACTTCATAAAGAAACGCTGGAAAGAAACCAGTGCAGGGAAATACCTGAGAACGGTGCCTTGTGACCCTCCGAGTCAGGAAACCAGAAGCCCTAAAGGCAGAGACAACCAGCAGTCATGGCTGGAAGGCTGGAAAGCGTGGAGAGATTTTGAAGCATACCTCCTTCCCAACCCCAGCTTCTCAGCAGACTCAGTGATGCAGAAACAATGCTTACTGGAACATGGATACAGCCAGCTATGGAGCGGGTAGGATTTGCCTCATCCAGGAACTGATGTGGGAGGTAAAAATAAAACTCCTCTGTTACCAGGGCAACAGGCAAACTGAGGACACAATCAACTGTCCCTTCAAGGTCCCAGGAGAGAATTTGATAGCCCATGTCAGACAGACCTGGCTTAGAGCACTCGGGAACAAGCAAACCTTCAAAGTGGCTGGCGGTGGGCTGTGCTGAGACCCACTGTAACGGTGGTCTAGGAGAAATGTATACAAACAGAACCAGGACGTTCTGGAAGGCACAGGCGGTGCTGACAAGGACGATCATGGAAGCATTCTTTCTGAACACCTGGGCTGCCCGGCTGACTGACTGGCTGAAGTATGGTGGCGTTTCCTTCTAGGTACCAGTCAGAATGACATGGCACTGAGGACACGGTTAACACTTAGCAGCACAGGCCAGCATGAGCTATGGCTTCGGTTTTTAGGAGGTTTAGAAAGAAAGTTTCTCTTTCTTTGCATCGTTTTGATTGAGCTTCAGCTGGAATTATACAGTGTTTTTTTTTAAGCCCATATTTTAATTAGAAATGATTTCAGGGAGAATGGTAAAAACAGCAACAATGAAAACAATGAAACTAACAAAACTACTTTTGATGAACATATGTGACAGATAAGAACAGTGTTAAATGGTGGCTGAATATGCATGTTGTTTAATTACAGGTGGCGCGAGCAGTAAAGAGCCCACCTGCAATGCAGGAGACGTAAGAGACGCGGGTTCAGTCCCTGGGTTGGGAAGATCCCCTGGAGAAGGGAATGGAAATCCACTCTGCATTCTTGCCTGGAGAATCCCCATGGACAGAGGAGCCTGGCCGACTACTGTCCATAGGGTCGCAAAGAGTCAGACATGACTGAAGACTTAGTACACAGCACACAATTGCATGAAATTTTAGTATCAAAAGACAATGCACTCAAAGAAAATTCCTGAATGTCAGTTTCTTATCATCCTGGGGTCTCCTCTTTCCAGGACTATAAACTGCCCACCTGAGCAACACAGCTCGAACCAGGGACTCTCCAGGGCTGACTGGCCCATGTGAACTTCTGAGTCTGAAACAGACACTCCCTACTTGAGCATCTCAGCTTGAACCAGAGCTGAGACTGACCATATAAAAATCAGAAGCTGAACCAGGTGTTTCCCCAAGAGTCTTTACTTCTGCTACCAGATTCTAAAGCCGCACAATTCTTAGAGTACTTCAGGGACCACAGCTTTTTAATCAAAAGACATAAATACACCCTATCTGGGGGAATCCATCCTATCATGAATGTCTAGACAGTCACTGCATTTCTTATTGATGGCCAGTGAGAAATACAGGCCTCTGTGTAATTCTGTAGTGCTCCATAAACAGAGTGGCACAGGACACAGTGCCCAACCCCCCTCGCCAAGCTGGGCCAAACAAACTTCATACTCCCTTAAGAGGTCCGACATTGACCTTCAGGAGAAGCTCTGAGAATATTTATTAAGCACATGCAAGTGCAGGCGCCAGCCAGTTTCCACGGGCGAGATGGTTGTCAGCCCAGCTCCTCCCTCCCCCAGTTACAGGAGGAGGACTAGAGAATCAGGCCAGCACAGCCCTGAAGAGGCTGTTAAAGAAAAGCGTGACCCAGACAAGAACGCAGCATGAATTAACCACGAGGCTCAGCCAGATGCTGGAGAAAGAGATCCCGCAAAGCCCAGAGAACAGTGTGGCTCCGCAGTGGCTGAAGCCAGCCGAGCGGCAGCACAGAAGGCCTGCCCCAGGGCTCTGTAACCACTCCAGTCTCTGCAGACGTGACTTGCTTTTCAGCCTGATGCTGATGTCAGCGCATTAACCAGGGATGCCCACATCTATGCCTGTGCCTTGGAGGATGTCGGCTTCAAGCCAACATGGAAGAAGAGGAGGCCAAGGGTAGGTAAGCCCTGAACAAGCTGTATCAGAAAAGAGGCTGCTCAAAGCTATAGCACCATCTAGGGTTCCACGTTTCAGTATTTTTCTCAAGAAACTCAAGACAGTCTTTAAGAGACATTATCTCCTTTAGTTCCCCAAACAGCCCCTCTGGTTAAGGTCTCTGCCATCAAAACATCAGTTTCATCCCTGAGGTCTTGAAACCCATCATCTTTGTTTTGAGCTATGTGACCCTCTCTTCTCAGTTAGAAAGTAAAGCCCATACTTTAGGTAGGAATAACTCCTCAAGCCCCTATTATGACCATGTGAAGTAAATGAACAAATTATTGAGCTCCTCATTAGGAGGGACAGGAAAAACCTTTAAACAGAGAAATTTAAAGCAAGTAGGAGGAACCGTCATCTGCGGAAAGGACCAAGGATGGCTGAAGGGCTTCCTTCCTTCTCCACCTTGCCCGAGTCAGAGGTGCTTTTAGCTCAAGATCAGCTGCGGAGGAAGGATCTTTCTGACGTCACGTTCTTGCTCCCCTCTACCCACCTCCTTAGGCAGCAAGAGGAGACAGGCAGCACCTCTCAGGTCCTACTGCTCTCCACCTGGCCAAACACAAAGCCCCTGGGAGCATCGCCTGATTTCAGGGTAATGAGAGGCAGGTCACAGGGGCTCTTGTGCAGTTTTAGGAAAAGAATCTGGACAAGTCACACCTTTGGAAAAGTCCCAACTGCAGCAAAAACACTGAACATAAACCATAACTTGGGTCTGAGTCTCCTTTCTTATTTCAGTTTATAAACACATTTCTTCAAGTAATTGACACCTTCTCGATGAACCATCGACAAGACTGCAGTGTTTGTGGATGGTCTTCTACAACCACCACCACCTTTTGATGACTTAGTGCTGTACAGCTCTGCCGGGTCCGAGACTAAAGGCAGCAATGCCTGTCATGAGAATTACAAGAGGTGTCAAGATTTGCTGAGAACCTTGAGGCAGCCCCCCGAGCCCACTAGGGGGTCTGCACAGCCTTCCTTAAGCCGCAAGCCAGCAGGAATATCCACTCAGTTACGTTTCCTGGGATAGAAAGGATGGTGAGCTGAACCCACCAGGAACACTCTGTTGATACAAGGTTTTCAAGAACCAACAGTTCCATGTGTACACCATTTGCTGAGAAAGCAGCTGCAACTAGAATTCCGAGTTATTAGCAGAAGATTGGGGGGCAGCAGAAACTAGGTTTATCTCTCTGCTCAGTGTTCCAGGGTCATTAGGTTAAGGGGTTCGCTCTCAGCCACACCTTCTGCCAACAAGGAGGTCAGTTACTGATCAGGGCGCCAGGCTGTCTCAGAAGGAAAATGAATGGCGTGATTCTCCCTCAAAGTATTATCACAGAGTAAGTCTTATCAAAAGAGTGGCTGTTCCACTACGAAGAACAGTGTTAAACGGGAATATGGGACAGTGTTAAAAAACTAAGAATAGAGCAACCATGTGATCCTGCAGTCCCACTCCTGGGCATGTATCCATAGAAAAACATGATCTGAAAGGAAACAATCTCCCCAGGGTTTACTGCAACACTGTTCACAATAGCCAAGACAGAGAAGCAAACTAAACCAGCATCCATGAATGAATAAAGAAGATATAGTATATATATACACAATGGAATACTACTCAGTCATTAAAAATAATGAAATATTGCCATTTGCAGCAACATGGATGAACCTAGAGATTATCATACTAAGTGAAGTAAGTCGAGAAGACAAATATGATATCACTTATATGCAAAATCTAAAAAAAAGTGACACAAACGAACTTTACAAAACAGAAGTAGATTCACAGACATAGAAAACAAACTTATGGTTTTCAAAGGGGAAAGTAAGGGAGGGATGGGTAAACTAAAAGTTTGAGATTAACAGATACGTACTACTCTACATAAAACAAATAAACAATAAGGATTTACTGTGTGGCACAGGGACTATATTCAGTATCTTGTAATAATCTGTAATGAAAAAGAACCTAAAAAAGAATACACATGTGTATAACTGAATCATGCTGCTGTACACTTGAAACTAATACAACCTTGTAACTCAACTGCTACTGCTGCGGCTAAGTCACTTCAGTCGTGTCCGACTCTGTGTGACCCCATAGACGGCAGCCCACCAGGCTTCCCCGTCCCTGAGATTCTCCAGGCAAGAACACTGGAGTAACTCAACTACGCTTCCAAAAATAGTTGCTTCTTTGGGGGAGAAAAAAAAGAAAGAAGTTTCAATATTTTTGAAAAGGAGTTTTAATATTTTTCTCAAGAAACCTAGGAGAAACATTATCTCATTTAATCTCCAAGCAACCACTTTGGTTAAGGTCTCTGCCATGAGAAGCGCTGACCATGTTCCAAGATGGGCCGGTTCATGAAGCAGGAGGACTTCAAGGAGGGGAACCTCAGGTTCCCCAAGGTCATGGGGACCCCAGTCCCCCAGCCAAGTCATACCTAGGGCCAGTACTGGAGAGCTTCAGTCCAGCAAGCAAAAATCATTAGCTGGAGAAACCCGACCTGTTATCACAATAATGCATTTATAAATCAAACTCTGTCAAGAAGGTAGAGTTGTTAGCTATCAGGACCACATTAGCAGTCTGGGGTCTGGGAGAACATCATTATAACCTGTGCCCACCATCATCTCTGGGGTCCTAGAAAGCATACTGGATTTGGGTGTCACAATTTCTTTGTCCTTTATGAATTATATAGCCTTCAGCAAGTCATTTAATCTCAGTGAACCTCAAGTGTCCCCTCCATTTATATAAAATGAACACTATAAAATTTAAGGATCTTGTAAGGATCAAGAAGACTCTTGAGAGTCCCTTGGACTGCAAGGAGATCCAACCAGTCCATCTTAAAGGAAATCAGTACTGAATATTCATTGGAAGGACTGATGCTGAAGCTGAAACTCCAATACTTTGGCTACCTGACATGAAGAACTGACTCATTTGAAAAGCCCCTGAAGTGGGAAAGATTGAAGACAAGAGAAGAAAGGGGTGACAGAGGATCAGATGGTTGGATGGCATCACCAACTCAATGGACTTGAGTTTGAGTGAACTCCAGGAGTTGGTGATGGACAGGGAGGCCTGGCATGCTGCAGTCCATGGGGTCGCAAAGAGTCAGACACGATTAAGTGACTGAACTGAAGGATCAAATGAAATAATGTACATAAAAGTATGTTAAAACTACAAAGGGCCACATCAATATCAAGTACTATTTTGAAAGTATCTGGGAAACTTTTGGAAAACACATAAAATGGCAACAACAACAACAACAAAAAGCTGACCCTGCTCCTTCATCTGACCGCAGTCCCAGAAGAGAGATATCTTGCCTAACCACTTCACATATTACCCATTTGTTCATTCAAGATCCATTAAACTTCCCCAGGGTGCCCTTCACGGTGCCAGATGCTGGAGAAAGAACAAGAAATGAGATGCTCTTCTTGGTCTCAGGGAGCATGAATCCAGAGAGTTCCAACACTATTCCCACCTCTGTTGTATGTTCTTAATCTGTGGCAAGATGCCTACACCTCCCTCCTGGTGTAGATGAACAAACTGAACCTGCCACCCCTGGCTGCGAGCTGAGTCTGAGATTAAGTGTGTATCACTGTCATAAGGCCATAAAAGTCAGTTTTCTCCCACCTCCTCCCTCCCATCTCATCACCTTGGCCCTTCCAAAGCCTTTCATGTAGAGACCTGAGCTTCTCATGGACCTAGCCTCAGTGCTGGCAGATACATCATCTTTTTTCATTTTTTGGCTTTCAGGGTCTTAGTTCCCCAACCAGGGATCAAACCTCGGCCCCTGGCAGTGAGAACACCAAGTCTTAACCACTGCATCATCAGGAAATTCCCACTTAGTCTTTTGAAGTCGTTATTAAAATAAGTACATTAAATACCAAACCAGTAAACCAGAGGTTTACCTCTACCCTATAGACCATGTTAATCATGTCCATATAAGGACCTGTAGCAGGTTAAGTCTAGACAACTTTGTCAGAAAGCCCTGGGTTTGAGTCTTAACTATGTCACTCGTGAGCCTTTAAGCTATTACTGACTTAGCTTAAAGTACCACACTAAGTTTCAATTTTCACATTTATAAAATTCAGATAATAATACCTATCCCGTAGAGAGGTTCAAATAATTAAATGTTATAATGTTGGTAAATAATCTAACAGTACTTGGCACTTAGAAGCATCTATAAATGGTAGTCATTATTGTTTATAATTATGATAGTTATTACTATTGACATGCTTACAAAACAGCCAATTTCATTCTATGCCCCTTGATTTCTCTACTGCCTGAATGGATGTACAGAGAAAGCAATGCTTCTATTGACTCTGCTGCTGCTGCTGTTGTTAAGGCACTTCAGTCATGTCCGACTCTGTGCAACCCCATAGATGGCAGCCCACCAGGCTCCCTTGTCTCTGGGATTCTCCAGGCAAGAACACTGGAGTGGGCTGTGATTTCCTTCTCCAGTGCATGAAAGTGAAAAGTGAAAGTGAAGTCGCTCAGTCGTGTCCGACTCTTAGCAACCCCAAAGACTGCAGTGCACCAGGCTCCTCCGTCCATGGGATTTTCCAGGCAAGGGTATGGAGTGGGGTGCCATTGCCTTCCCCTCTATTGACTCTAGAGCAAATTTTTTCTAACTAGGGACCCCAATTCATCTTGCTTTTTTGGAAAAACTAGCTCTCAACCTTGAAGTTTAAGATATATTTATCCTTGGTTTAACACACACCTTGTAGACAAAATCAAATAAACCACTACCTAAATCAGTATTTCACAAACCCTTTGGGTTTCACATCTCCCGCTCTATTCATACATAATATTGCAGTTCATGTCTTCAGAGCAGCCCCTCTTTCTTTCCAGTACAGTTTTTTCCTCTTCCCAGTCACTCATTTGTGGTTCTTTCACTTCCATCTTCACAATGGCCAATTGTCTCATACAGATCAGGAACACTCAGCCTTAACTGAACAGATTCTGCAGCTGGCTCAGCAGTATAGACAGGCTGCATAGAAGGAATCAGCCTTGCCCAAAGAGAAGGCTGGCCTTTGTCAGGGGCTTCTGGGAGGCAATTCTCTAAGCTCAAGGAATATAACAGCAAATGCAGGTCTGTCCGCCTGGGGCCTATGTCATGCAGCATAGTGTGATGAGGTGACTCAGACTTCAGGTTTCGGCTCATGTGGCATCAGCTCAGCCTCAGGAGGGGCCGGAGACTGAGGTCAACCATGAGGTCAGTCAATTCTGCCTAGATGATGGAACCCGAATAAAGACTCCAGACACCAAGACTCAGTGGGCTGCCGTGGTTGGCAGTATCCCATGCATGCGATGCCAAGAAAGTGGTGTTTCCCATGACTCCACAGGGAGAAGACAACTGGAAGCCCCACATTTGGAACTCTCCTGGACTCTGCCCCCTGTGCTTTTCCCCCGGGCTGATTTTATTCTGTATCCTTTCACTGTACTAAACCATAACCATGAGTATAACAGCTTTCAGAACATTCTGTGAGACTTTCTAGTGAATTACTGATGCTAAGAGAGACCTTGAAAAAAATGTTTAGTCACTCAGTTGTGTCTCCATGGACTGTAGCCCGCCAGGTTCCTCTGTCCATGGAATTCTCCAGGCAAGAATACCGGAATGGGTAGCCATTCCCTTCCCGACCCAGGGATCTAGAGATCTTCCCAACCCAGGGATCAAACCTGGGTCTCCTGCACTGAAGGTGGACCCTTTACCATCTGAGCCACCAGGGAGACTGTGGGTGTTCGTAAACTTCCAACTGGTGTTGGAGGTGACAGTAGTATTGTGAGCTGTTCCTTTAACACTGCAGAGACCACTAGGAAAATTCCTATGGAGGGGCAGCCAGGTTCTGTGTTCATCTCTAACAAACTGAAAACCCACATCCTTGGATCATTCCCTGTCATGAGTAGGTAAGCCTCAAAGCCTAAAATTATTATTCTGTGTCCACTTGCAAGACCTCCTGGGGGTGGGGTCTCGATAATCTATGCTCTCTGAGTCTGTATGCACAGAGGACTCCCTCCCTCCATCCCTCCCACCATCCTCGGATCTGCACGCACACGGGTGAGGTCCTGCCTCTGGGGCATCTAGGACTTCTAAGTCTGGCATCAGCTGTCACAGAGGTGGCAGACTGGAGGGAGATTAGAAGGGGTATCAACTGGAAGACCGAATCTGGGAAACTGCCACCTATGTCGATGTGTCTCATCTGCCTAGAAAATGTCAAGCACCATTCCACGGAGCCTGATCCTCCACTCAAGGGAGGAAATTATACAGACAGAGGAAGGGAAAAGAGGAGCCAGAGGAACGCTGGGGAAGCCAGAGGTCAGTACGAGTGCCGTCCAGGACAAGCTCCGAATTCTCAGGAATCACACCCATTGGGATGTCTTCCCCAGGCTCGCCGTGTTCTCCTGCTGAGAAACAAAACCCTTTTCAAGGTTGTGCTGCTATCAGCAGTGGCTTGGTATCCAGATAATAGGAGAGCAAGGAGATACAGTCTCATGTCAAGGCTCACAGGGAAGATACAGGAAGGAAAATGTCAGCATTTGGATATCAATGGAAATGGAAAATCTTTAAAAAAAAAATCAAGAAAATGTATTTTGGTGCTAACAGGGCTGGAGTGAGCTGAGGCTAGCTGAATGCTATATTGCATCTCAGCTGGCCACAGTATCTCTCTTTGTTAACCTTGAATTCCAGCCATCTGCCCCAAGAACAGGGAATCAAATGAGGAAACAAACTGGACCCCATATGCTTAAAATGAAGAGGTTTCAGGGCTGTATCAGTCACTTAAGCCTAATATTTGGATTTCCTTTAAATTGCATTGTCGTCAACGGCTGTTCAGGCTGAGTTGCTTAGACAGTAAATTCTGGTTCTAGCTGCCATTTCACATTATGCTAATGTATGTGAGAAGCTGTCTCCCTGGAT
Organism: Aepyceros melampus; assembly: GCA_006408695.1. Lineage (NCBI taxonomy): Eukaryota > Metazoa > Chordata > Mammalia > Artiodactyla > Bovidae > Aepyceros > Aepyceros melampus. The sequence goes on from SJXQ01003488.1 coordinate 293,449, forward strand.
ACCGTAGCAAATTGCCAGCTGAATCATAGAAATGCTGTCAACTTTGTGTTTTTTTTTTTCTAAGTTTTCCATTTTTGCTTTGCCATTGTGTGTAGCCAAGAGAAACCAGGAGGTGGAGGGGTGGGGGTGGTAGAGGAGTTGGAAATATAATTTATATGTATACATATATATATATTCAAGCTTCCATTGGATTGGCTTTGCCTGTTTGAGAAAAAAAATTGTAGCTTTCTGCTTTGTTTCTAAAGCAACCCACATGCATGCCTCCATTTTATTTTAAGTCACTTCTGGCCCAAGTGTCTATGTCAATTTCAGGGAATCAGCCTTGACGGCCAGCAGAGGGAGCAAGAGAGCACCAACCTGATTTTCTATAGATTCCCACCAGAGCCTGAGCAAGTGGACATTTGCTGACCCCAAAGAGAAACATGCAACTCAAATGGATTCACCAGGTGCGGCTACTTTTTAGACGATGCCGCAAGGTCCCTGGTGGGGCACACACAACCTTGGCTTGTGATCTGAGTGCATGCGTGGTCACTTGTGTCCAACTCTCTGTGACCCAGGGGACCTCAGCTCTCCAGGCTCGTCTGTCCGTGGAATTCTCCAGGCAAGAATACCGAAGTGCGTTACCATTTCCTCCTCCAGGGCAATCTTCCCAACCCAGAGATGGAATACGCTTCCCCTGCATTGGAGGCAGATTCTTTACCTTCTGCTGCTGCTGAGTCGCTTCAGTCGTGTCCGACTCGGTGCGACCCCATAGAGGGCAGCCCACCAGGCTCCCCCGTCCCTGGGATTCTCCAGGCAAGAACACTGGACTGGGTTGCCATTACCTTCTGAGCCATCAGCAAACAGGTTCTAATTTTACCTTCTCTCCTTGATGACCCTCCAGAAACAGTTCCTTTGTCTGTAAATTAGGAGAAGGAACTGAAAAACCTCTAAGGTCCTTCTCACCCTAACATTCTTAAGTGTCTAAGCCTTTTTTCTGGCCTGAGCTGCCTTGGGGGCCATGGATAATGACATCTTATTTTCTTGGAATTGCGGGGCTGGACCTGACAACCTAGCAAGATTCTTCCAGGTCTAAAAGATTCCGCGATGCTTGCAATACAGAATGGTACTTTCTCCTATTGCCAGACAGTAGAAGAGACTGCTACATGAAGGGGGAAAGACGGCAGCAACAGAAATGGAATGGCGGCTTCCGGGGGCTGAGACAGGGAAAACAGGGAGGCATTAGAGAGAGAAAAGTTTCAATTACACAAATGAATACATCCTAGAGATCTACTGCACAGCACAGTTCCCACAGTTAACAGTAACGTACTATAATAGATAACCAACAAAGAGCTATTGGGAAACTATACTTAATATCTTGTAATAACCTATAATGGAAAAGAATGCAAGAAAGAATATATATATATATATATATATATATGCAAAACTAAATCACTTTGCTTTACACCTGAAACTAACACAACATTGTTAATCAACTATATTTCAATAAAAAAATTTCTAAAATCAAATGACAAAAAATGTAAACATACAAACTTGGTAAGAGGGCACTTATATCAAGCGCTTTTCTCATAAGATGTTGATCATGATGATGATAATAAATAAGAAGGTGGGAGGAAACTGTAAGAGATGATGGATAGGTTTATGACATATATCATGGTGACGGTTTCACAGGTGTATGCTGTGCTGTGCTGAGTCATCAGTCATGGCTGACTCTGTGATCCCATGGAATGTAGCCCATGGAGTCCATGTAGGAGTCCATGGGGATTCTCCAGGCAGTACTGGAGTGGATTGCCATGCCCTCCTCCAAGGGATCTTCCCAACCCAGGGATCAAACCCAGGTCAGGATCCTGCATTGCAGGTAGATTCTTTACTGTCTGAGCCACCAGAGAACCCCAAGAATACTGGAGTGGGTAGCCTATCCCTTCTCCAGGGGAATTTCCTGCCCCAGGAACTGAACTGGGGTCTCCCACATTGCATGAGGATTCTTTACCAGCTGAGCTACCAGGGAAGCCCTTCACAGTGTATACTTATCTCCAAACCCTTCAAATTGTAAGCATCAAACATATACAGCTTTTTGCATGTCCATCATAACTCGATAAAGTGACTTTTTTAAAGAAAGAAAAAAAAACAACCAAAAACACAGCTGTGATAGATGGAGCACGTGGTCCCTTCTCTCCCACCTTGTCACGCTGGGAACTCCAGCACTGGCTCCACTTTCCCATCCCCTGGTCCTTGTTCCAGCCCCTGGAATCGTGATAAGGGTGGAAACAGGTGACTGAGGGCCTGGAGCACAGCAGGAGCTCTGACTCTGGGGGATGAGATGACAATCGTGGTTACCCACTGCTCTCAACTACTTGCTGGGTTTAGATTTCCCATCCTGATGTCTGGTTAGCCTTGGACCGCAGATGATTGACAGTGTCTGCTCTTGAGGCCCTCTTCTACATCCTCAATTTCTGTGCCTCGTCTGTCCCATTCCCCACTATCCAGAAGTTCCACCCATAGTCCAGTGCTCTCTGTTCTTGCAGACAAAGAGTCTAACTCTGACCCCTGCTTCACCCTAGTCATCCTAGGGTATTAGTCATTCAGTCATCTCCTACTCTTTGTGACCCCATGGGCTATAGCCTGCCAGGCTCCTCTGTCCATGGAATTCTCCGGGCAAGAATCCTGGAGCGGGCAGCCATTTCCTTCTCCAGGGGATCTTCCCAACCCAGGGATGGAACCTGGGTCTCCAGCAATGCAGGCAGATTCTTTACCATCTGAGCCACCAGGGAAGCCAGCTTTAGCTTAGAATTTGATCAGTTCAAGTGTAGCCTAGGGGAATGCCTCTACAACAGAAAGGCAAGAAGGAGGAGGACACCACATCCACTCCCTCCCCCTCACAAACTGGCATGCAAATTGTATTTCAAAAACTCTGCACCCCAAACAAAACAATTATGCAGCAATCAGGCTGCACTCTACCAGTTTTTGACTGCAAGGAATGTGTTCATTAAGTTTGGGTTTCTTTTTAATTATAGAATTAAATTCTCAATTCTTTTCAATGACTAAGGCTGAACTTGGATTACCACTTACATTATGACAAATGATCTTCTTTTCAATTTAATAAATCTTAAAGCTTTTTTTTTACCAGGAGGCCTATATTATCTTTCATTAACTGTTTTAAGCCTCAAATCTATAGAATTTCACCCTGGAGAAGCAATGGCTACCCACTCCAGTATTCTTGCCTGGAGAATCCCATGGAGAAGGGAACCTGGTGGGCTATAGTCCATGGGGTCACAAAGAGCTGGACACGACTGAGCAAATAAGCACGCTATAGCATTTCTGTAATTTTTTAATGAAAACACTCCCGAGAATAAAGACATACCTCTAGGGATACCCCAAAGTGGGCAGAGTAAGGTAGAATTTCTCTGAAGTCTCATGGTTTTATCTAAACATACACAGGACTGCTTTCTGAATTTTGCATTCTACTTGATATCTGTGTTTATTCATTTGAAAATAATGTGGTTTTTTGGTGGTGCTGGGTCTTTGTTGCTGTGTGGGCTTTCTGTAGTTGCAGTAAGGAGGCGCTACTCTCTACTTGCAATGCAGGGGCTTCTCATGTGGTCATTTCTCCTGTTGCAGAGCTCACCCTCTAGGGCATGTAGGCTCAGTAATTGCAGCTCAAGGGCTCTAGAGCACGGGCTTAGTGGCTCAAGGCATGTGGGATCTTTCCAGACCAAGGATCAAACCTATGCCGCCTGCACTGGCAGGTGGATTCTTTACCATTGAGGCGCCAGGGAAGCCCCCAGCACAATGTTTTTTTAAATTACTTATCACCTACTTAACTCTTCACTCCAAATCTTCCAGTGAAAGGGGCCCTTCTGCATGAGGCGACACTTCTATTCCACCTACTGCAGGTGGCACCTGGGCTCCCCTGGGCTGCATAAACGGTAAGACTGGTTAGCGAATCCAGGGCTGCCCTTTTACGGAGGAAGGATTTTGTCTATGAAATCAAAGGTTTGGAACCACTGTTTCTGGCCCCTGCTCTTCAGCCTATTTTTTCCCTGTGACCCAACTCTTCAACAATCCCAAAGTCTTAGCAAAATCAACAACAAGCAGGGCACCTCAGTTTCTTCGAGGCTGGACTCTGACCTGGCACTAAGCAGCTTCTCACATACCCACCCTCTTCTCCCAGTATGAAGAGAAGTCAGCCCAGTAGAAAGAGGCAGTCAGTACCCAGCCCTGCCTCTGGGGACCGGATCCCACTGGAAGAGACCCTGCCAGGAGCAGGGAAAAATAAAAAAGACGCAGGCAGAGGCTGACATTATGTTCCTGAAATCACGTGCAAAATCAGCCTTTGTATATGAAATCTATTCGCCTGTTGACTCCACAGTTACTTCTCCACTCTGGTGGTAGCTTAAGACAGTAGATGGGAACACATGAAGTTTCCCTGACCTCCAGTGGGTAGAGTCAGTGATTTGAAATACTCAGGGAATATAAAGAATTTTTCATATTGTGAAGCAAAAAAGTGTGGGAAAGGTGTATGTCAAGGTTGTATATTGTCACACTGCTTATTTAACTTCTATGCAGAGTACATCATGCAAAGTGCCAGGCTGGCGAAATCACAAGCTGAAATCAAGGTTGCCAGGAGAAATATCAACAACCTTAGATATGCAGATGCTACTACTCTAATGGTATAAAGTGAAAAGAAACTAAAGAGCCTCTTGATAAAGGTGAAAGAGGAGAGTGAAAAAGCTGGCTTAAAACTCACCATTCAAAAAACTAAGATCATCATTTCCATTCACATAACACTTCATGGCAAATAGAAGGGGAAACAATGAAAACAGTGACAGGCTTTATTTTGGGGGCTCCAAAATCACTGCAGATGGCGACTGCAGCCATGAAATTAAAAGACGCTTGTTCCTTGGAAGAGAAGTTATGACCAACCTAGACAGCATATTCAAAAGCAGAGATATTACTTTGCCAACAAGGCTCTGGTTTTTCCAGTAGCCATGTATGGATGTGATAGTTGGGCTATAAGAAAGTCCAAAGAGCATGGAAGAATTAATGCTTTTGAACTGTGGTATTGCAGAAGACTCTTGAGAGTCCCTTGGACTGCAAGGAGATCCAACCAGTCCATCCTAAAGGAAATCAGCCCTGAATATTCATTGGAAGGACTAATGCTGAAGCTGAACCTCCAATACGTTGGCCACCTGATACAAAGAACTGACTCACTGGAAAAGACCCTGATGCTGGGAACATTGAAGGCAGGAGGAGAAGGGGATGACAGAGGGTGAGATGGTTGGATGGTATCACCGTCCTGATGGATGTAAGACTGAGCAAACTCCAGGAGTTAGTGACGAACAGGGAAGCCTGGCGTGCTGCAGTCCATGGGGTCACAAAGAGTCAGACATGACTAAGTAACAGAACTGAAGACCAATGTCAAATATACTAGTGTGTGTGTGTGTGTGTGTGTGTGTGTACACACACAAGCACATACATATATGTGTGTCTATGTATATGCACACACAATGGAGTATTACTCAGCCATGAAAAGAATGAAATCTTGCCATTTGCAGCAAGAGGGATGGACTTGGAGGGTATTGTGCTAAATGAAATAAGTTAGATTTACCACATGATTTCACTCATATGAAACATTAAAAAATAAACAGAAACAAACATGTAGATACAGAGAACATGGTTATCAGAGATGAAGGGGTGGTGGGGGAGGGAACATGGGTCAAGTGGACCAGCTAAACGGTGACAAATGGGAAATAAATTTTTGGTGGTGAGCACATTGTAGGGTATACAGATATAGAAACACAATGTACACATGAAACTTACATAACGTTATAAATCAATGTTGCCTCAATAAAAATAAGCAAAGTCAAAAATTATAAGATAATTATCCTTCCTCCCCATCAGGAATGTTCTTTTCTACTTTACTAGTAGAGTCCAGATGAGCCCCACTTTTGGAACCATTTTGAAAGGCAAAAAGTAAAACTTACCAATAAGCAAAAAGTTGGAAGGCAGAAAAGAATAAGGAGACAGGGTGATGGAAGTCCTTTTACCAAAAGGCTTCTGTCTTTGCCTGGGACCCAAGTGCTCTGTTTGTGGTGGGATTATAGGTCCCTAGTCTCAGGAGCTACTACTCATTGTAAAAGCGTTCAAAACTGAAGGGAAAATGTATATCTGAAATGAAAAATAGGAGCTCAACTTAATAGCTGTGTAACTTAATGCATTTTCCAGAGCACAGCTATTGTGTAAACCAAGATACACCTGTACAGAACATTAGAAAGAGCAGAAACCTGGAGCTGGTGAGGCTGCTGACTTAAGATCCAACAGCCCAGGGAGGAGGGAAGCACCTGGAACCGGAAGGACCTAGTAGGGTATGGAGAACATACTCAAAAGGACTTGACTGAAGGGAGTCTTAGGAAGGGCATTAACAATTTTATGCAGAATTTAAGGGACAGTGAAGCACTGAAGGATTGGCAATGAGGGGGACTCTATCACTGCCCCTGATGGACAAGAGGAGGGAACTGTGAGGCAGGGAAGAGTCAGAGCAGCAGAAGAGGGCTCCCTGGCAGGACCCACGCCTCGAAGAACCCAGCACCGCCGCACTGGAGGACGCAGAAGGTGGGGTGCAGTATCGATGAAGACCACCCCTCTTTGCTCTGGCCTCCTCCATCTTTGGCCATGCCTCCCATTGGACAAACCCAGATGGAAAGCTGAGAGTTAGTGAGTGGAGGTAATGCAGCCCATTGAGGTCAGCCTCCCAGGGCCTGGAGAAGGAAGCTGGGCAAGTGGACAAAACCAGCAAAGAGCCCAAGACAGAGGGTCAGGAAGCTTGGTTCCATCTGTACCACTACTGACTCTGGACACCCTTTAACGTGGTTAGACTTCCAGGAAAGAGACTGAACTAGACAGTTTCCATGGTCTCTCAGTTTTTACATCCTGCGCCTCTAATCCAAGAATTATACAGATGCAAAAGCTAAACAGTTCCAGGAGATGTGTAGACTTAGTAGATAATACATGAGCGACTAAGACGATCACAAAGCTTTAAACCTCTACCTTCAATCTATGGAACAATCTACTTTCTACCTCCAAGGCCCAGATAGAGATCAAGCCCACAGGAACAGAAATACAGGCCCAAGGAATTCTCATCTTGATCCCCAACTTTACTGCTAGAGCTCTCACATCTTGACCAGTTTCCCTTTGGATTCTTGAAGAGTTCAGTTTCACATGGCTGCCTCGTTCCTTTTGAGAACAGCAAATGTGTTCAATATTAGAAGATGAAGCAGTTTGGTTTCAGAGCTGCGATGCAGGAGAGAGGGCTCAGACACCCAAATGGGGAAGGAGATAGAAGTCCAGACTTCACGTGAAAGTGCAGGCCAGCTGCTCCTACTGCAAAAGTCCCCATTCCTCAGCATCTTTCCCATCCTGACCTAGTGGCTGCCCCGGGGTCAGCCCAGCAGGGAGAGGGGCCTACAGACCAACAGGCTCACAGCAGAGCCCTCTTTCCATCTCACCAGCTGCCTCTCAGCAAGTCAGTTCTTTAGCTTAACAAAATCTTTCTCTTGTTATCTCACAGCAGCTTGAAAAGGAACACTAATAAAGAGTAGCATCCCATTTCTTAAGCCTTAAGCAAATAGAAATCCTGGAGAAATGTCTTTCTCCTAAGCGAAAAGTAAAAGAACTCAATGATAAAAAGAAGCATCAGGTTGATTGAAATTTCAAAGGAAGTGACTTCCCTTGCCCCCTGGGAACAGTCAACCGTCCTGCCCCTCATGTGAGTTCTGGGGTATAACCCCTGACATCCTCAGATGAAAATCCCAGGTGGAGGCAGCCTGAGGGGGAAAAAATGTCACTTTAAAGTCAAGTCTACTAATAAGTTAAAGAAATGAGAGTGTGTTAACCTTGGACAGAGGACTGCAGGTTGGAACTCACTGTAACAAACAGTTAATTACAATTCGGGGTCGATAAATTAAATTAGACCTGGGGTAATAGTTTTATAAGTTTCCTCTGGAGTTATTACTGTCGTTATTTTAACTAATAATGATGGCTTCATGAGTTAATAATTTTTACTTACGCAGGAATCTTGCAGGCTAAGTAGTTACCTGGGAACTCTACATCATGCACCTAGTAGGTCCTGTCAATAAATGTTCATTGAAATGTCTCCAGCCGTAGAACTTCGGGAGCTATGAGAACCTTGCACTTTCTTCACCCTCTCATGCTCCCCTGATCCCGTCCAGCAGCATTTTGCATCACAGCCCATTCCCAGCTGCACAGATCGCATATTTCCCTGGACATCTGTCCACATGCACTGCCAGGCCCCTTTGTCATTTTTCTTAAGTCTTAATTGCATCCGTTACAATACTGCTTCAATTTTATGTTTTGATTCTTTGGCAGCGAGGTATGAGGGATCTTTGATCCCCGAGCAGGGATCAAACCCACAGCCCCTGCATTGCATGGCAAAGTCTTAACCTCTGGACCACTAGGGAAGTTCCTACCTGGCATATTTGCTGCAAATAGAGGAAAACAATAGAATGGGAAAGACTAGAGATCTCTTCAAGAAAATTAGAGATACCAAGGGAACATTTCATGCAAAGATGGGCTCGATAAAGGACAGAAATGGTATGAACCTAACAGAAGGAGAAGGTATTAAGAACAGGTGGCAAGAATATACAGAGAACCTGTACGAAAGGGATCTTCACAACCCAGATGATCACGATGGTGTGATCACTCACCTAGAGCCAGACATCCTGGAATGTGAAGTCAAGTGGGCCTTAGAAAGCATCACTACGAACAAAGCTAGTGGAGGTGATGGAATTCCAGTTGAGCTATTTCAAATCCTGAAAGATGATGCTGTGAAAGTGCTGCACTCAATATGCCAGCACATTTGGAAAACTTAGCAGTGGCCACAAGACTGGAAAAGATCAGTTTTCATTCCAATCCCAAAGAAAGGCAACACCAAAGAATGCTCAAACTACTGCACAATTGCACTCATCTAACATGCTTCAGTTCTAGCAAAGTAATACTCAAAATTCTCCAAGCTAGGCTTCAACAATACATGAGCCGTGAATTCCAGATGTTCAAGCTGGTTTTAGAAAAGGCAGAGGAACCAGAGATCAAATTGCCAACATCTGCTGGATCATGGAAAAAGCAAGAGAGTTCCAGAAAAACATCTACTTCTGCTTTATTGACTATGCCAAAGCTTTTGACTGTGTGGATCACAATAAACTGTGGAAAATTCTGAAAGAGATGGGAATACCAGACCACCTGACCTGCCTCTTGAGAAATCTGTATGCAGGTTAGAAAGCAACAGTTAGGACTGGATAGAAAATAGACAATTCCAAATAGGAAAAGGTGTATGTCAAGGCTGTATGTTGTTACTCTGCTTATTTAACTTCTATGCAGAGTACATCATGAGCAACACTGGGCTGAAAGAAGCACAAGCTGGAATCAAGATTGCCAGGAAAAATATCAATAACGTCAGATACGCAGATGAAACCTTATGACAGAAAGTGAAGAACTAAAGAGCCTCTTGATGAAAGTGAAAGAGGAGAGTGAAAAAGTTGGCTTAAAGCTCAACATTCAGAAAACTAAGGTCATGGCATCCGGTCCCATCACTTCATGGCAAATAGATGAGGAAACAATGGAAACAGTGGCAGACTTTACTTTTGGGGGCTCCAAAATCACTGCAGATGGTGACTGCAGCCATGAAATTAAAAGACGCTTACTCTTTGGAAAAAAAGTTATGACTAGCCTAGACAGCATATTAAAAAGCAAAGACATTACTTTGCCAACAAAGGTCCATCTAGTCAAGGCTATGGTTTTTCCAGTGGTCATGTATGGATGTGAGAGTTGGACTATAAAGAAAACCGAACACTGAAGAATTGAGGCTTTTGAACTGTGGTGTTGGAGAAGACTCTTGAGAGTCCCTTAAACTGCAAGGAGATCCAATCAGTCCATCCTAAAGGAGATCAGTCCTGAGTGTTCAATGAAAGGACTGATGTTGAAGCTGAAACTCCAATACTTTGGCCACCTGATGCAAAGAGCTGACTCATTGGAAAAGACCCTGATGCTGGGAAAGACTGAAGGTAGGAGAACAAGGGGACAACAGAGGATGAGATGGCTGGATGGCATCACCGACTCAATGGACATGAGTTTGAGTAAACTCTGGTAGTTGGTGATGGATAGGAAGGCCTGGTTGTGCTGCAGTCCATGGGGTCGCAAAGAGTCAGACACAACCGAGCACCAGAACTGAACTGAACTGAACTCTGATTCCTGCGGAGTGTTTTTGTTTGTGTGTTTGTTTGTTTTTGCCTCTGGCATAGAATTTTCTGGTAAAGACAGTGCTACCTCCTTGGGACGGAGGGGGTCCCATCCCAGTTAGACTGAGAGTCTCTTATCCATCACTGTATCTTCAGGGCTGAACTCTGTGGCATGGCCAGCAGAAGGCACCTAAGGAAGACTGTTAAAGCTGACCCTTTAGGGAAACACCAAAAGTAAAGGTCTGTGAAGGTGGATCTTCCTTTCCCATGAACTGGAGTTTGGAGAAATGTCCACTGTAAGTGGAGATCATAGTGAGATTAGACTCGCTGGGTTCTGTCCTGTGGGAAAAGGGTTTGTTGGAAACCCTGAGGCTCGCTGGTCAGGGCTCCACTTGATGAAGATGGTTAAAGCACTGTAGCGGGAAAGAGAAACTGACTTCATGCATCTCGGGGAGGTGGAGGGGGTGGAATAGCAGCATATCATCCAGTGCTCTGCAGGCGCCTCTGGCAGGGGAAAGGGGGGCTGGGATGCTGTCAAGAGGCCTTGCGAGGACTGAGGGAAGGTGGCACAGGGCACCTGCTCTGTCCCCATGGGAACAGCAGCCATGCCACCCTCTTCTCTTTCCTCTGGGCTCCAGGACCTGAAGAGCTCTCTCAACTTCACTATGCTTTCTTTCCTTCACGATGCTTCACTATTTCCTCCTGCTTCCATCCCAGTGACACAGTGTCGTGATTCTGGAGCCTCATACAAATCTTCCCTCTGCCTCTCACTGTGTGATTTTGAACCTGTTACTTAACCTCTCCATACTTCTATTGTCTCATCGAGCCAAATGATAATAATAGTACTTACTCATAGGGTTGGACTTCGCAGGTGGTTCTAGTGGTAAAGAATCCGCCGGCAAATGCAGGAGACGTGAAAGACACAGGTTCGATCCCTGGGTTGGGAAGATCCCCTGGAGGAGGGCATGGCAACCCACTCTGGTGCTCTTGTCTGGAGAATCCCATGGACAGAGGAGCCCAGTGGGCTACAGTCCATAGGGCTGCAAAGAGTCAGACACGACTGAAGCAACTTAGCATACACACACTCAAAGGTTTAGGATGGAGAGTCAATAAACTAAGTATGAGTGCCCTAAGAGTGGCCTGTACCTCTACTAATCTACCTAACAGACAGCCCTCAGGTGCAAGAGGAGAAGCAAGCAGGCCAGAAACCTGTCCCCAAAGAAGGCAGGAGCCTGGGTCAGAGATACCAGAAATAGCAAACAAAAAGACAGCATGCCCAGTTACATTCAAATTTCAGATAAACAGTAAGTTTAGCATAAGGATGTCTCAAACATTGTAGGGGACATACTTAGACTAAAAAAATGTTTGTTGTTTATATGAAACTCAGATGTAACCGAGTGTCCTGCACGTAAACTGGCAGCCTTAGCCTGGGCAGTGGGCGGTGAGAAGGACCAGGAATGCTGGCCCTGTAGGTTTGCTGTGCTCCTGTTTCACACGGATGATGTATTGGGTTCTACATGGATGATGTATTGGGTTCCAGCAGAAGGCTGAGGTGGTGGTAGCCAGGACCCTCCGCCTGAGGCCTAGGAGTGGTTCCATGGGACCCTCAGAACTCGGAAGCACCTACCAAACTCAGATTTCTTCTCCAATTATTCTATTCCACCACCCTGTGCCCTTATTCAAATCAGAATTCCTCCCTTGCTTGAGTGCTTTTGAACTCAACATTCGCACTTCCTAGGACACAGTTTGCTCCTCCTGGGAGCATTCCCAGAACTGCACACGTGGGCATCCCTGCTGGTCAGGTGGCCCCCGAAGAAGCGCCAGCTCTCAAGTCAGCAACAGCTGGGTTCAAACCCTGGGCACACCATTCATTGGCCGTGTGGTTCATCCAGTCCACGACTTGACCCCCTCCAGCCAGCTGTCTCTGGTGACCTACATCGCTTAATATTACTTAACTTACTTTGAATTCCTAAGCACACAGGCTATGCTATAACATGCTTTATATATTTAGCCAGATTATTTTTAAATCCTTTTATTTGAGTTATTCTCATCTCTCCATATAGGCTAAAAGATCCTGGAGAATGGACACCACCCCCAGATAGACTTCTGTGGTCCCCACAACACTCTGCCTGATAAACTGATCTGAAAGATACTTGCTGAAATCATGAATGAAAAACTTGCCACTTTCCTCAATGTAAGGAAAGGGGTCACTCACCTATAAGTATTTTTCAATTCCATCTTACTCAGGGAATAATAAATATTTGATGATACGATTTGAGTTGAACTAAAATAAGCATGGCTCCAGGAGAATGAGCATCAACAAAAACAGACAGAAGTTGCTGCCATTCTTCACTGATGTCAAGGACCTGCAAGCATGATTGTTACTCAGAATCAACCCCTTCAGAAACATATTTGAATAAACTGTAGGCTGAGCTAAACCAAAGCTAGATGGACACTAGTTGAGTTGGTAGAAATCTCCAGAAGTTACAGGTTTAATCAGAATTTAGAAAAAAAAAAAACCTAAAACATCATTTCCCAAAATGTATTATTTCCATCTCTACCTCCTAACCCTTTTCCAGTCTGATGGTGGTTCTGGAATGAGATCAAAATGGTGCTTGTTTACATAATGGAACTGGATTTACATCTAATTCCACGTGACATTTCAGTCATGCGCCATAATGAAATTCACTAGGCACAGTGAGTATGGATCTGGGGAAGGTGTGGAAGCAGATGTGCTCATAGCATGCTGATTCTCTTGCCTCTATTTCAGCTGGCTAATCGAGACACTCCCAAATAATGTAGAGCTCTGTCGGGGCGCTGGCTGATGAGTGCAGTGTGGCCTCTTCTGAGCTTGGGGACAAGTGAAAACATACGCACACTATTTGCAGAAACGAGAGTGTTTGCAGAAGAGGATGCTCAGAAGGCAAGGGGAAGAGTTCTGAGACCTCAGCGATTCCTCTCCATGCTGTAAACTCAAGAGGCTCTCGGAGCCTTTTTTGTTGTGTTTTCCTATTTTATAAAATGTACTTGAAAGTTCAGCCCTTGGTAGCAATCAGGTAACACCCAGGTCTCTGAGCAAAATTACCAGCGAGCATAACAAAGAACAGACCTCTTTCCACAAAGTCCTTTGTTTGTCCTCATCCAGAAGGACCCTGGGCTCTGCTCTGGCCTTTCTGTGTACCTCTCGCCATCAGGAGGCACAGGTGTCAGCCAAACCAGGAAACCTGACTCCTTGATCCCTCCACATGATGCTTTTCTTTGCTTTCCTCCCACGTGTCCATTTATCCCTTCTCTGTGCCCTTTGCTGACCCCTTCTTCCCCCAAGCGCCAGCCCTGTGCACTTCAAATGACTCCAGGCGTCATGCCCCTCTTTCATTTAGGAAATAAAATCCTATCTTATGACTTGACGGTCACCTCCATTCCATGACTCTCAAGTCTGTATTCTTCCTTCAGCTTCTCAGCTACACTGCAGTTCAGGTGTCTACAAGCATCTCCAAGTGGCCATGCCATCATCACAAATACTGCCTCCCCCGAAACAGAAACCACGATCACCATTCTTCCTACTGCAACGGCCTGACTAGGTTCGGTCACCCAACCTGAAGCCTGAAGTCAGTGATCTGTTCATTCAACAATGTACCTATGTATCTTTTACTTGCCATATACCCGATCGTAACGAAAACTTTAACCCATATTATTCCTACTCAAAAACTTATCTTCCTTCCTCTCCACGTATGAGAAATACCTTCATGACTGAATTTTAGTCCTAAATGATCTCTCCCCTCCTTGAATATCTGAAGCACTTACTGACTGTATTATTATTTATGCACTTAAAAAAAAAAAACAGACTCTTCACTGTTTCCTGCAGACATATTATACAACTCAAAGTATTCTATGAGTTTCTGGATGATAAGAACTGTGTTTGTGACATTTTCTTAAAAGGATCTGTTTATCTTAACATATAAGTCAATGAGCTGATCTTTATAAAAGGCTTATTTCAGGACCTGGCACAAAACAGGAGCTTAAAAACATAGGTTTAAAGATAAGTAAGTAGATAATTCAATAAACACTTGGCAAACTGAGTGAGATGAACTATGCAAAATGCTCCCAAGACATCCACATCCCGAGGGGCCCCAGTCTGCCTCTCCTGCCAGCTGCAGAGGAAAGCTCAGAGTGCCAGGCCATACTGGGCCAGGCATCGGGATGGTGTGCGTGTGTGGGTATCTGCTGGTGAATACACGTTTCGGTCACAACAGGTCAAGCAAAAATGACTCGTGCAGACGTGAATGATTTGGGGAGTGGACATGGAACATGGAGATGCATGAGCTCCTGTTTTCTCCCTTCTCCCCACTGCGTTTCATAATGGAACTGCTTGATTTAACCTCTTCTCAGGCCTGTACCTGGGTGCTGCCCGGCAGTAGGAATGAGGGCTCTGAGAAGTGGATCCAGTCTCACAGGCTGATATGGTGGAGGAGGCACACACGTACAGCTCGATTTGATGATGAGGAAGGAAGCTGAGGCCCAAGGAGGCGACCAACTTGCTCAAGGTCACACATCTACTGAGCCAAGCTAACTTGAGGGCCCTGCCTCAGTTCCCTCTCCCCCCAGGTCTTGTCCGGTCACAACACCCAATCCCAGCTGACCTGTTCCTCAGCCTCATAAACATCTCACATCCTTGGCTAAGATGCTGTTTATCACTTCCCGTGGCAACCATCACCCCACAAAGCAGAGCTGACCTCCCTCCGCCCTGTACCAGGACAGAGGATCTGAGAGATTTCTGTGTTCTTTTTCATCGCAACACAGAAGTCAATTGTTGGGGTCAAAGCAAAAAAAACAAATGACCATCGCAGCAAAACCCAACACCGAGTGCCCAGCGGATCTCAGATAGATTCAGTAGCAGGGATGTCTTCTCCCTTTGTTAGTCCATGACCTTCAAGAAAAGGAAATCAATCAAGGGCTCCAAGGGATTAGTTGTTTAAGTTTGCTTACATTTCACTTTAGAGTGAGAGGAAAAAATCTACACTACCTTTTTATTTTTATTTTTTTTAACTACTGGGAATTCAAAATTATTCAATACAAAAAAATAATTATTTAAAAAAGTGAACACAGAAAAGCTTTAGGACAGTGAAAATACTCTGTATAATACTACAGTGACGGATACATTGATTAGACATTTGTCCAAAACCGTTCATTAGACATTTGTCCAAAACACTGAACACACATCATCAAGAGTGAACTCTAAGGTAACCTATGGACTTTGGGCGATAAGGCTGTGTCAGTGTAGGCTGACCGAGTGGAACAAATACACTGCTCTGGTGGGAGACGTTGATGACAGGGGTGGGTACAAATGTTGGGGGGATGAGGTACATGGGAAATCTCCATACATTCCACTCAGTATTGCTGTGATCCTAAAACCTGCCCTAAAAAAAATTCTATTCTCTTAAAATTACACTTTGTGACCCGTTCATGACAAAAAGTCAGATAGGAAAGCAGGAGAGAGGGGAAATAAAAAAAGCTGGATAGAGCATGAGATGAAAAATGGTTTCTGAAAGGAAGGAAATAAAACCCACTGCAGTAAAAGGTAGGGACACGGCAGTTATAATCCCAGACAAAGAGTCAGAAACAGAGTTAATGAAGACACACACACATGCAGGCATGCACACACAGACACACGCGTGCGCCTTTAAAACAAAACCCTTGAAAACAGCCACACAGAGAGGTATCGTGGGAAAAAAATCACTCTGTGTTCTTTTCAGTTCGATGGGGCTTTAACTATTCTAAAGTGGCCCACGTGATTGAACTGAGCATCTCAATTGTGGCCATTGTGACTGAGAAGGTGAATTTTAAATTTGACACTTTTTTTTTTTAAGATTTAGTTAGCTTATTCTGGGTTTTTTTGGCCATGCCATGCAGCACGTGGGCTCCTAGTTTCCCAAGCAGGGATGGAACTCATGTCCTCCACAGTGGAAGAGGGGGGCCTCAACCACCTGGCCACCATGCAGGTCCCAACCTGATGCAACTTTCACCAAACCTAATGGCTGGATGGCATCACGGACTCAATGGACGTGAGTCTGAGTGAACTCCGGGAGTTGGTGATGGACAGGGAGGCCTGGCGTGCTGCGATTCATGGGGTTGCAAAGAGTCGGACACGACTGAGCGACTGAACTGAAGTTTAAATTTAAAAATGAAAGTAATGTGAAATATTTTTTCATTAAACACAGCCTTATTTGGAGGACTACTTTTCACTTTGTTCCAAAATCACATCAGTTCATTCTTCACTGATAAACCAGTTTTATTACTATGGATATACAAAGAAAATTGACTTGAGAGGGGTACTCAATTTAGTTCTTAAAAAGTTTTAAGTATGTTTCAAACAAGTTGGGTATGTGAATCCACATTTTCCATCGCAAAGTTTTTGAACTCTAAATAAGATCAAGTATTTCTGAAGAAAATTTAGGACTCAAATTCCAATGTGTCCTAAGTGTGAAGTACCCATCATATTTTGAAGACTTAGTATGAAAATCACGGAGAAGGCAATGGCACCCCACTCCAGTACTCTTGCCTGGAAAATCCCATGGGCGGAGGAGCCTGCTAGGCTGCAGTCCATGGGGTCGCTAAGAGTCGGACACGACTGAGCGACTTCACTTTTACTTCTCACTTTCATGCATTGGAGAAGGAAATGGCAACCCACTCCAGTGTTCTTGCCTGGAGAATCCCAGGGACGGGGGAGCCTGGTCGGCTACCGTCTATGGGATCGCACAGAGTCGGACACGACTGAAGCGACTTAGCAGCAGCAGCAGTATGAAAATCAAGAATGTAAAATACCTCACTAATAATTTTTTATGTTGGTAAGATATTAAAATGAGATTATTTGGGATATATGGGGTTAAATAAAACACAGTATTAAATTTAATGTCACTTGTTTCATTTATTAAGGCAGTTACTGGTGAATTAAAAATTAAGTATATGGCTCACATCATGGTTCTATTGGATAGCACTATTCTGAAGGAAGCAAGGCAAAGCTATTTTATTTCTTTTTAATATAAATTTATTTATTTTCATGGGAGGTTAATTACTTGACAATATTGTATTGGTTTTGCCATACATCAACATGAATCCGCCACAGGTATACACATGTTCCCTGTTCTGAACCCCCCTCCCTCCTCCCTCCCTGTACCATCCCTCTGGGTCATCCCAGTGCACCAGCCCCAAGCATCCTGTATCATGCATCAAACCTGGACTGGCGATTCGTTCATATATGCTATTATATATGTTTCAATGCCATTCTCAAAGCTATTTTAAAAGAGATCTGATGAAGAGACTCACAGACAGGAAATGAACTCACGGTTGCCTGGGAGAAGGGATAGTTAGGGACTTCAGGAAGGTCACCTACACACTGCTATATTTAAAAAGGATACCAACAAGTACCTATTGTAAAGCACAGGGAACTCTGCCTAATGTTATGTGCCAGCCTGGATGCAGGGGGTTTGGGTGGAGAACAAACACATGTACAGGTATAGCTGAGTGCCTTCACTGTTCACCTGAAACTCCCACAACATTGCTAATCAGCTGTATACCAATGCAAAATGTTTTTGGTGTTAAAAAATTAAAATTTTTAAAAAGAGATCTGATGGAAACCAGCATCACCACGTACACCCAAATCTTGCTGGAGCTTGACAGCCGAAAAGTCAAATAAATTCTAAATAGTCTGCCATGTTGCTTTCCGGGGTGAGAGGACTCGGGGGAAGCAGGAACCCACTTTGTATCAAAAAGGAATCTGAGAAGAAGTGACAATGTTTTGACCTCACAGAGAAGGCTTTCCACCCAGAGGAGACGCAGGGCAGGAAGTTTCGGAACAACCTCACCAGTTGCCCCTCAGAGAACTTTTCAAAAGCTGGCAAAGTACCCAATCACCAGGAGGAGAAGGAGAAAAAGAGAGACACGAATCAACAAAAGGAACACAGCAGCCCAGCGCAGTGGAGGGCAAGAAGGCAATCTGCCCGATGTAATGACCACAGAAGGCGCTCACAGCTGCAAAACCCATGTGGTGTTTGCCAAAGACGGAGATATGTACCTTGAACTCACTTCTGACGGTTATTCTCTTCGGGGTGAAAATGCAATTCAATCAATTTAAATGTTTTGCTCCCAAATATTCTTAAAAGTAAAACTTCTACTCACCAAACTTCTGGTCCTCCTTTGCTCAGAGGAAATCATTAACTTTCCACTTTGGGAAAGTAGAAGGTATCACAACCCACAGAAAAGAGAAAAGGGTATCTCTACTTTCACGGCTTAATATCTCAGCATCTTGTAACTTTTTACGGTATTGCTGCTCATGTTACTAGGTTCACCTTGTTATTGGTTTATTGTTATTTTCAGTTCATCATAAACTATGTCATCTTTTGAAACTTGTCCCAGAGTCCAGATGACCCTGAAGACAGACTGTGTAGATTTAGAAGCTTAATCAGTAAACACTCTAACAGAAGCTTAGAGGCTTCTAGGAGGAAGGTATCCCTTCTTAGTACTGCACACACAAAGCAGATCCAATCCTATGCTTTGTGGATTTTAATATTAATGGTGATAAATTTGAATTATTGGCTTCCCCCCTCCCTCACCTAAAAAGCTTACATTTTATTAACTAGGAGGGTAGAATTCATAGCAGAAAAAAATGGCATTCTAAGCAATTTCTAATACAGTAGCCACTAGTCACATGTGCCTACTGAGCACTTGAAGTCTCACTGGTCCAAAAGGAGATTATAAAACTTAGCCGGAATTTCAAAGACCTAGTACCAAAAATTTTTAACTTATTAAAATGTTTTAAAAAATAGACTATATGTTGAAATAAAATTTGATTATTTTAGGTTAAATAAACTCTATTATTAAGGTTTACTTGACCTTTTTTGTTTTTTAAAAATGGCTATTAAGTTTCTATCTGTGGCTCATATTATATTTCTGTTGGACAGTGCTGTTTCAAAGTGACCAACATCAGCTCCCTAAGAGCAGGGGCACTGGCCTACACTCACTCACACAGGTGATGAGGTTGATGATATACTGGAGTGGGACCACCAAGCCCTGTGGACAAGCTCTGACTCCCTACCTCCCTAAGCCCTTCCTGATGGAGGGACTAGAACCATCAAGAGAGCTACTCTGCAGCTGGAAACCACCAAGGTGGGCCGAGGGAGGTGGACAGTGGTCAGGATGGAGGTGAGGTGTTTTGAGTCTCTCACGGTCCTGTGTAGGATGCTGCCATACGCCACCAAGTCCCCTGCAGCACAGGGGCTCACAGCCGAGACTCTCCCTGCCACTGCCCTTGGCCAAAGGGAGCTGCCATGCCCAAGGCCAGACCCTTCCCAAGCAGCAGCCTGTATCCAGTGACAGGTCAATGTGGAGGTCAATTCCTTGCCTCATCTCAGAACACTCTGAAGGGCCAGCCCAACTCCAGAGCCCCCTGTGCGATCGGCTGAAGCCTTTGTCACAGCTCCATCATTTCTTCTGCCCAATCCTGCTTCCCATTCTTCCTCTCTCCCTCCCTCACAGGGTATTTCCCAATAAACTCTCTGCATGTGAAGCTCAGTCTCGAGCTCTTTGCTATGGACTGAACAATTGTGTGCCCCCCAAACTCATATGCCGAAACCCTCACCCTCAATGTCACAGGTTTTGGAGACAGGGCCTCTGGGAGGTAGTCATGTCATGTCATGAAGGTGGAATCTTCATGACGGCCTTCGCACTTACAAGAAAAGAGAACCATTCCCTCTCTCTGCCCTCCACTATGTGAAGATGTTCGTAGCAAGAAGACAGCCATCTGCAAATCAGGAAATGGGCCCTCACCAGGCCACCTCTGTAGGCACCTTGATCTTGGACTTCCAACCTCCAAAACTGAAAATAAACATCGGTTATTTAAGCCTCCCAGTTATCATGTTTTTGTTATAGCAGTCTCAACTAAGACAGCCTGTTTTCCAGTGAACCTTCAGATGTGAAGAAAACATTAGAGAAAAAAGGGTATTGTGTGCACACACAAGTACAAGCATTTGGATCCAGAAATGAAGTCAGGATATTTAGGTCAGCGACACACACATATTGAAAAAAAAAAAAAAATGAAGCTTCTATCAGCTCCCACTGGCTCTTCTCAGTTTTTGTGATTATTGTGAAGCATCCATCCATCTCTGCTTTTATAGGCAAAGAAAAGACATCCTGACACCCAAGAGCTAAGCTGCACATATAGCTGGTGATGTCACCTAGTTAAAGCCCTTTGTTAAGAAGTCCAGAGATTGGTTCAGCTATTCCCAGGGGACATATCAATTTCTTGTGTTCCCTGACCACAACGGCACCCCTTGCCACCCAGACTCCTGGCAGCATGCACACATTGTTGGTCTCAGGGAAGGGTGGGGAACACAGGCCTCTGTTGGTGCTAAGGGTGACCAGGTCAAGTCACATGCAAAGGCACACGCATGCTGGGGACTTCCCAGTCACCCTCTGCTGTGACCTGCCCAGGTTCACTTACTACCGCCATCACAAAGAGAAGTGACTTCCCCCACCGATGGCTCTTCACACTCCCAGTCTGCACATTTTTTTCTCTTGATACTTCAATAGCTCAAATATTGTTCCTCCAGTCCAGAGAATTTTGGGGTGCAGGTTTTACACAGTCGAGACACAGCACAAGGATGGCCTTTTACTACACCCCAGTTCAGCCGCTCAGTCGTGTCTGACTCTTTGCGACCCCATGAATCGCAGCACGCCAGGCCTCCCTGTCCATCACCAACTCCCAGAGTTCACACAAACTCATGTCCATCAAGTGGGTGATGCCATCCAGACATCTCATCCTCTGCCGTCCCCTTCTCCTTCTACCCCCAATCCCTCCCAGCGTCAGAGTCTTTTCCAATGAGTTAACTCTTTGCATGAGGTCGCCAAAGTATTGGAGTTTCAGCTTTAGCATCAGTCCTTCCAAAGAACACTCAGGACTGATCTCCTTTAGAATGGACTGGTTGGATCTCCTTGCTACACCCCAAGCTGCCTGCAATTCAGAAGCCCTGGGTTCAGTCTCTGAGTTGGAAAGATCCTCTGGAGAAGGGAATGGCTACCCACTCCAGTATTCTTGCCTGGAAAAGTCTATGGATTGAGGAGCCTAGAGGGCCACAAGTCCATAGGGTGGCAGAGAGTCGGGCATGACTGCAAGGCTAACACCTTTGCTTTCAAGTCAGACCAGGTGGGGATGGGCAGCAGTCTTCCACGGACGGCCTGGTGGCCTCTTCTCCCAAGCCCTGGAGGGTCTAACATGGACCACCCTGCACTGAGTTCTTTGCCTCCATCAAGAAGTAGGGCCTTTCCAACCCAAACTCAGATCTACCCTGGACTTCCCGACTTACCGCATCTACAGCTTGTCCTGCGACTGGGCTCCGGCCCGGGGACCAGCTACACGACTTGCTGACTCAGCTCTCTGGCTATGCGTCTCCACTGACCTCACCCTGTCCCCAGCTTATGGTGCTCTATTTACCCTTCCTCTTCTTACTTTTAAATATTTGGTTTTCTTGCTGTTATTACTGTTTTAGTTTGCTGAATCATGCATACTTATAGGAATAAATTTTTTTTGAAAGCCTTTAAAAAAATCACTCATAATCTCGCCACGTGGAAATAACCACTGTTACCATTTTGGTTTAGCTCCTTGTAGCCTTTTCCTTGCATATGTGTATATAGGTCCTTGTAACATTCTAATTGAAAAAAATCTACTTGTAATTTTTCATTTTGCTTTTTTCAATTAACATTCAATATGTAAGCATTTCTTCGTGGCTTTAAAAACTCTGCAGAACCATCCCGCTTGCTGGTTACAGCATCATTTACCATATGACCGAGCCATAATTTAACTCTTACCCCATTTTTGAGCATTATGATCATTATTGGTTCTTAGTGATGAACAACTTGCATATGGAGCTTTATGTGTATTTCAGCCTACTCCCTTAGGATAATAGCCCTTCAGTGAAATTACTTAGTCCAAGGATATGAACATGCTGTCTTTTGAAAAATACGGCCAAATATATTTTGAGTAATACTGTGTGTGTGTGTTCCCAGTCACTCAGTCCTGTCAGACTCTTTGTGAGCCCCTAGATGGTAGACCGCCAGGCTCCTCTGTCCATGGGGTTTCCCAGGCAAGAATACTGGAGTGAGTTGCCATTTCCTACTCCAGAGGGTCTTCCCAACCCAGGGATCAACCCAGGGATTCAAAATGCAAGCGAATTCTTTATCAGTGAGCCACCAGGGAAGCCCCTCAAGCAATCTTACATCAGTTTGATCTCCCTCTAACACATCAACAATGAATGAGCATTCTCTTAACCTTGTTAGGCCAAAAATAAAAAATATAATATGACTATCTTATTGGCATCTCAGATTGCTTGGTTAAACTGTACATTTTTCATGTATATTAGAATTTCAGCTTCCCTTGGGCCACCTCATCAAAGCCTTTATGCATTTATTTATTGGGCTCTGAATCTATATGCATGCCCTCTTACCATATTAAAAAAGCTAATGTTTTTGTCTATTGTGTTTGTTGCAAGTATTTGCTCAGGTTTCTCTGCCTTTTAATTTTTCATTAATTTGGGGACTGTGTAGTTTTTGATTTGAATGTAGACAAGCCGATCAATCTTTTCCGTTGTGATTTCCCTTAAGCTTAGAAAATCTTTCCCCCATCAGAGCATCAGATAAATATTCACCTGCTTTTCTTTGCTACTTTGTTTAATAGTTTCCTCATGGATTATTTCTGCTCTCAAGGTGTGTCTCATCAGCTTCTTTCCCAGGCCTTTCCTTACTCTGGGTTACTTTATTCTAGCTCCTCACCCATCCCATATGCTGCAATTATTCTTAGGGGGACAGAGACAATCCCTTTGAAATAACCTGTATTGTCGGGAAAAGGCAGGCCCCAGGCAGTTGACTTGGCTCTGTTACCTTCTCCAAGCACGTGCACAGGGCACTGATGGATGATGGCCCAGTGCCTGCCTCCCCTCCCACAGGGAGTGTCTATTTGTGTCCAGGGGAGAGATAAGCTCTGCTCAGGACTTTCGGAACTCCTCCTGGGGGCTCTGGGAACCCCATCACCACTCACACATCTGCTTCCCCTCGCTCTTACCCATCTCCCCCTTTGTCTAGCTCCCCTTCATCTGACCTCTGTAACTTCTCAAACTTGGGATTGTTAAATCAGAGATGCTGGGGAGGGGGCTTCCCAGGTGGCCCTAGTGGTAAAGTACCTGCATGCCAATACAGGAGATGCTGGGGAACCCTTCCATTTCCTCTCCGCCTCATTACAAACCCTTCCTGAGCTCCGAGCTCCCTCCATCCAGCCCGTTCCCAACCTTCACAAGGGCCTGGGGATGAGGGTGTTTGCTTGGCTAGCCTCCCAGAGACATTTAGAAGCTGGAATTGGATAGCATCACTGCAGCTCTGCTCTGCTTCTCTCACTCTCATCCAGTTCAACTCTTGCTGGTGATCGCACAGAGAGAGGAAAATCCCTCTTGTGCTCTTCGGTTTGATGTCATTAAAAAACCAAACAGCAGGCAAGCTTAAGGAACATCACACACCCAGGATCTGGAAGGCTGAGCTGGGTCTAGGACAGGCCTGAAGCCAGCAGAAAGTGCCGTGTGTCTGGGGGAAATACAAGATGCAAACGGCAAAGGACTAAGCCCACCTTGTCCATCAGTTATCCAAAGATCTTGAAGGGTGCCTGGCAATTTCTTGGGGCTCAATGGACAATTGTTAAGGAGCAAGTAGGAGTACCCTCTCCAGCGTGGACTTGTAGCAAGTATAGTGATTAAAATATACATAGACAATCCACCTGGCATGATCCTCAGAGGGTTTTCAGGGTTCCAATCCACTTTTCTTTGTATCCCTGGCTAGCCTGTACCCCACAACACACTTTTAGTACTACAGACTCCAGATCCTTAACTTTCTCTGGGCTTCATTACTAACATGATAAAGTTTGATTAGTTGATCTCTAAAGTTGCTTCTAGCTATAAAATTCCATGATGAGATGCGTAAGTGAAAGATGAATGCTTTTACTAATGGTTATAAATTCTGCCCTGTCTACATATGGGCTTAGAGTCCATCCCATCATTCACATCTGACTGTACTTTACTGGAAACTAAAGTTCAAACAGGAATTAGAACCATGAATGGCTTTCCCATGCTACTGTGTACGCTGCAACATAGAGAAATCTGCCTTCAAGCTAGAATTCTACATCAAACAGGAAACTATTATCAATGTAACAACATATCCCTTACCACAACAAATCAGAAGCCTTGATTCAACAATTCTAAGTGTGGTAGAGATTATTCCCAGCTTCATTAAAAAATCAATCACAAATGGAGATGTCCAGCTGGGAGCCCATTGGCCATACAAGCCAGGCTGATGGGAGATCTCTTAATGCTAAGCTCCAGAGTACTCTAACTAGTATGAACGTAAATAATTAATATTAACATGAAGATGGATACGGTTTCTTTGACAAGGCCTTGCAATTTGGCGGCATGGGTTTAGGGAGTGCCAACCCATTTGAGTATCTGCCTAATTAGGAAGGTAAATTAGCTGCTCCTGCTGCCAGCAATCACACCACGCACTGTAAGCCAAGTATACGTGCCTCTGGTAACACACAGTGTGGTCAGTTCTTCACCTCCCACGCCTGTCCCTCCAGCAGTGTGGTGGACAAGGCAGAAATGACCAGACTCTGTTCTCTGTCCATCCTTTCCTCTCTCACCGAGGTTTGGCCCTATCACGTGGACTAGAATACAGATGGTTTAGAATTCTGAGGGCTTGAGGGTTGAGATGACACAAAGGGAATAAAGGACTTTGTTAACCCTGTCGACTTAAAAGAATGCACAACCTGAGAGCTGTGAGTTAAGTTTTATTTGGGGCAAAATGAGGACTGCAGCCCGGGACACTGCACCTCAGATAGCTCTGAGAAACCGCTCCAAAGAGGCGGGGGGTGGGGGGAGGACACTATATATGTGATTTTGGTGAAAGGGGAATACATGCAATCAAGCACATGTTTTTCCAGAAGGTTTCTACTAGTTTCATGAAGCTTTGCTAGTCACGAGCAACAGCTATCACCATGAAGGATTTTAGTGCTTTTCTAGTGTGTTAAAGATCAGCAGCTTATTATTTAATCCTTATTGAGGTAGATGGCAAATACCCATAGCAAGTGCCAATTTGCAGGTGACCACCCAAATAGATGGGGAAACAGTGGAAACAGTGGCTGATTTTATTTTTTAGGGCTCCAAAATCACTGCAGATGGTGATTGCAGCCATGAAATTAAAAGACGCTTACTCCTTGGAAGGAAAGTTATGACCAACCTAGACAGCATACTAAAAAGCAGAGACATTACTTTGTTAACAAAGGTCCATCTAGTCAAGGCTATGGTTTTTCCAGTAACTATGTATGGATGTGAGAGTTGGACTATAAAGAAATCTGAGCACCAAAGAATTGATGCTTTTGAACTGTGGTGTTGGAGAAGACTCTTGAGAGTCCCTTGGACTGCAAGGAGATCAAATCAGTCCATCCTAAAGGAAATCAGTCCTGGGTGTTCATTGGAAGGAACTTCATTGGAAGCTGAAACTCCAATACTTTGGCCACCTGATGTGAAGAGATGACTCATTTGAAAAGACCCTGATGCTGGGGAAGATTGAGAGCAGGAGGAGAAGGGGGCGACAGAGGATGAGATGGTTGGATGGCATCACTGACTCAATGGACATGAGTTTGGGTAAACTCCAGGTGTTGGTGATGGACAGGGAGGCCTGGCGTGCTGCGGTTCATGGGGTCGCAAAGAGTCAGACATGACTGAGCAACTGAACTGAACCCAAATGTGGTGACCACTCCCAAAGGTGGTTCAGGGGGCTCGGTCTGCAATGCGGGAGACCCAGGTTCAATCCCTGGGCTGGGAAGATCCCCTGGAGAAGGGAATGGCTACCCAACTCCAGTATTCTTGTCTGGAGAATTCCATGGACAGAGGAGCCTGGTGGGTTATAGTCCATAGAGTCGCAAAGAGTCAGACACGATTGAGCAACTAACACTTTCACGCAAATATGGGGAAATAGATGGTCATGCAAACCCCTGGACCAGGTTTTGTTCCCAGAGAATGTGATCATATCTTATCCTACTAGAAAATGTTTCAAGTTCTCCCCTGGGCCAACAGAGGAGAGTCCTTAAGTATGTGAGTTTTACTCCTCCTCCAGTCTCTTCTCCCCTCCTTAAGCCTCACACATTCCAGCCACATGGGACAGCTTCCACTGCTCAGAATCCCAGTATCCTCCTTGCCTCCAGAAGTTTGCTCACGTGGCTCCATCAGTCTAGAAGGTCTTCGTTTCCCGCATGTGCCTGGGAAGTCCCAGCTACTCTTCAAGGTCCAGTTTGAATCCTACCTCCATTAGACTTTCACCAGGTCATCCTAACCTCCTAAAATGCTTCCTTCTTCTCCCTGTCTTTTACAGCATTGATGTGTCCCAATGTATCATGTATTAAAGTGACTCAGCTACGAATACAGACATCTTCTTTTAAACAATACAGGACAGAGGCATCATCTTATTCATACTTTAACCCCAACAATGCATATCACCAGCTTTATATATAACTATGGATCAGCAAGAAGTGGGCTGTGGAAAGGGAGCAGTGACTATCCCTTGGCCCAACCTGGACCAGACATCTTTTAGGACCACTGCTCCCCAGGAGACCAGCTCCCCCACACGCAAAGGCAGGAGTTAGCCAACTCTTAGGAATAATTGTCAGAGTTTGATAAAATGCAGATTCCTGGGCCCTGCTTACAACTTTGATTCAGCAGCTTGAACTGGTAGGACCAGAATCGGATATTTTGCCAGCCCAGCCAGGTGATTCTGGTGCTGGTGGTGCTGGGACCACAATTTGGAAATTCTGTGCAGAGCCACTTCATGAGACAGGGACAGAGGCACAGTGAACTCAAAGAAGTCGAACTAGGTGCTGCCTATTTTCTGAAAGAGAGAAGTCTATTTGGTGGAGAATCCAGGTGGCGCTAGTGGTAAAGAAGCCACGTGCCAATGCGCAAGAGATGCAGGTTCGATCCCTGGGTTGGGAAGATCCCCTAGAGTTGGGAAGATCCCCTGGTGGAGGGAATGGCAACCCACTCCAGTATTCTTGCCTGGAGAATCCCATGGACAGAGCAGCCTGATGGGCTACATACAGTCCATGGGGTCTCAGAGTCGCACATGACTAAAGCATTCAGCACACGTGAGTGCACACACACTTCAGGGACATACAGAATCTCAACATCCTTTCAACCAGTAGAGGGCAAGTCAAAGTGCTCTGGACCTTCCAAACACCGAGGACCTTGGAAGCATCTGTGTGACCAGAGGCCCAGACTCCTCACCAGCAGAATATATACGCCAGTGGGATGCGGAAGTTATAACACCCCCACAGTCTAGCTCCCAGTGTCTGTCTGTGCTGGGATGCATAGGAACCTGCGGGAAGGATGAGCCCAAAGCGGAAGAAGAGTTACGGTGTGGCGGTCACTTGGAGAAAGGTTTCCAGAGTGAATATGGAAAATGGAGAAACTTCTTCCTCAAACAGAGCTCACCCGGTTGAGGGCAATATCAATTCGGCTTTTAACAGCTGAGTCAGCCCCATGATGTTCTGCTCTACCCCTGCAGCCAACAACTCCACTCTCACTCTCTGCAACTTTTTAAAGAAATGTTTTCATGCCTACTATGTGCCAGATACCTGGAGGTGTATAAGACATCTCCCTCGCCTTCGGGGAGACAAGCACAGCAGTCAGTGACTATGATATGAAGTAAACAGTGCTGAGAGTGACATGCGGGAGGGGCTTCCTTGGAGAGGGGGGAATGGAGACCTAACCTCAGAATTGACAGGTTCCTCCGGGATCACCACCTGCAAATCACCATGCTCTCTCTCCATCTGCTCCAAGTCACTCAAAAGAACTTTCCAGTGCAGGAACTGACATCATCCACTTCCCCCTGGTTATTAGAGATGGCAGCTCACAGCTGTGCTCAAATGACCTCTGCACGCTTTTCTCAACCAGGCTAGTTTCCATCACTAGCCTCTTGCTCCCGGGTTTAGGGCCCAACTGATATATCCCCACAAGTCTCTGAGGGGAGGCTCAGGATCCCCGATGGGCATGAGCCTGCCTGCAGTTAAAGGCAGGACAACTGGAGACCCACGACACCCCAAGGCTAGAGAAGGCTTTCTGGCAGCAGAAGGAAGAAACAAGGTGAGAGAAGAAGGAAGTGGCTCCCCTGAGTTTACACAAGTTTAACTGATGCTGGATTCATACATACTTGTATGTCTATTAAAAAATAAAATAAAGAGTTAAGCTGTATGGCAATAGCAGTGCTGACTGGATCGTATGGTCAGCCATGGGAAGCAGCAGCCAGCCAGCATGGGAGAACCATGCAGCTCCATGCCTCTCGCCAGCGCAAGAGCCCTCCACTTCACAGGTGTGATGACTGAGGGGTCCTTCCGGCTCCAAGGGAGCAGGCCTGGCTGCTATCTCTAAGTGGACATGCCGCAGAGGAGATACCGTGTCTCATACAACAAGAAAACAGATAAGTGGCTAGTCCTGGGCCGAGAATTTTACTAGGCAAGTGTTTGTTTTTATGAGGCATCAGCAATTTTTTAAGGCTACATACTGAGTAACTACTATCATCGATTACATTAATGGATTACCTCTGGAGAAGGAATCTAATTATATTCTTGTACAAATTGCAAAATCTAGGTTAATTTCAAACTTGCTTGGCAGCCCCCCTTGTTCTTTTCCTGAGATCAGGGACAGAGCTGTGGGTCAGGAGAGTCAAATCACTGAGCAGAAGCTGGAAACGTGAAAAGGCTCTGCCCTTTCACTCAACAAACAGGCACTGAGCGCCTTGCCTCGTGTGTCAGCTCTGTTCTAGGCGCTGGTCATACAGATGCAAGCAAGACAGGGTCTCATTCCTCGTGGCAACTCCAAGACCACAAAATCCAAAGTGTTCTTGAACCCATTTAAGTAACTACAGGGATTCATTTTCTGAACATCTCTTAGGGCTTGGTACCTGTAATCCAGGAGTTGTCAACCTCTTAGCCCTAAAAGCAGAAATCTTTAGAGGCGGCAAAGGATTAAGGGGGAATTGATGGGGGATTAGAGGAGGAGTCAAGTGACACATATCCTGAAGATGGACTAACTTGAGGTGGAAACGTAAGGCAATAGGAAAGTAAAGACAAGCGAAAAGAGAACTTGACAAAGGAGAAACACGATGGCTAACAACCATTTCTTTCAGCTCAAACCTGTCTCATGGCAGCGACAATTTCAAAAATGAGTTACTATTTCTCATCAATCAAATTAGATATGCTTGAGTGAAAAAAGAATTTTCAGTGTAGGTAAATTTAGGTAAGATGAAACTGGCCCAAGTTTTCTGAAAGGAAATCTGGCATTGTTCATAAAGAACCTAAAAAAAATATGTATCGTTTGAGCCAATAATCCCTGTTCCAGGAATTTATCAACACATTATCAAAAAGATGGTTAAAGATTTACATACAAGGGCTATCATTACAACATTATCATAACAGCCTAAAACTACATAAACATTTGATTTTAAAGGAAAGGTTAAGCAAATTGTGAATATCCATATGGCTGAGTATTATGATGCCATTAAAATTGTGATTAAGAAGAGTTTTGATGCCAAGGGGAAATGCTTATGATGCAATTATAAATAAAACGAGATAAAAAATTTTATGAAAAGTATGATTTATACTATGGAAAGAAATGCAAGAGGATATATGCCATAATGGTAACTTGCCTATTGGTAGTAGAATTTTAGATGATTTGATGTTTTTCTGCTGTTTTACACTTTCCTATCAAGTTTTTTATCATGTTTTATTTTGAGCATCAGGAGAAGCAAAATAAACTGATGAAAAAAAGAGATATGATAGGAGGAGGGGAACACATCAGTCTAATGAGAATGAACAGGAAGCAGAGTTGGGGTGAGTGGTAAGAGGGAAGGATGACAATCAGAGACTTCAAGAAGGACTCAGATGGTGGGCAAATGTTTGCTGCCCAGAATAGCACTTGGTGGCGATATCTGTCTCAGATTCCCTCCCTCCCTGCAACATTAATCAGATTTAACATTCAGTTTCAATCTCTCTGACAACGCTTAAATAAATCTGACCTGGGTCCATAGGATTTAAAAGTCTCATTGGATTCCCACCATTTTCAGCCTCCAAGTTGAATCCTAGCTGGTTCAAGAACCTTATATATATTCACTCATAAAAAAATGCTCCAAAAGAACCATAGAATTTTCAAAAACTCTTTAGTGTCATCAGATTCCCCCTTCCCCCCAGCAAACATAGCACTGACTATAATCAACTGATCCTTCAGTTTAGATGATTTCTCTAGAGAAATCTCCTCACTCAAGGAGATGAATTAGACAGTCTTGGAAAGCTTCTAAAAGGGTGCCCTGACTGTATATCACTTACCTAGAGCACAGTGAACTCTAAAGAACTCTAAATACTTAATGAGGCGGCCAACAATGATGACTAAGTTAATCAATAGTGAACATGGAGATAGCATCCCACTTCCATGCACTACCAGGATGGCTGCCAAGGGATATCCTAGCTGGTTCAAGAACCTTATATATATTCACTCATAAAAAAATGCTCCAAAAGAACCATAGAATTTTCAAAAACTCTTTAGTGTCATCAGATTCCCCCTTCCCCCCAGCAAACATAGCACTGACTATAATCAACTGATCCTTCAGTTTAGATGATTTCTCTAGAGAAATCTCCTCACTCAAGGAGATGAATTAGACAGTCTTGGAAAGCTTCTAAAAGGGTGCCCTGACTGTATATCACTTACCTAGAGCACAGTGAACTCTAAAGAACTCTAAATACTTAATGAGGCGGCCAACAATGATGACTAAGTTAATCAATAGTGAACATGGAGATAGCATCCCACTTCCATGCACTACCAGGATGGCTGCCAAGGGAATGGACGAAACCTACGGCATGGAGGAGACGCCTGGCTCTTCCTCCCCGACTTTCTTCATTCACCCATGCGTCATCCCCAGCTGATGGCAGCCCAGTGTCCCCAGAGACTGAGCTGAGATTGTTATGAGACCATGTTGGGGCTTCTGGCAGCTGAGATGGAGGGAGCCAGTCAATTCCTCACCAGTGTCCTTTGGCTATGCAATTTTAATAAGTTCAACCACAAGAAAGGAAAAAGGAGCCCAGGAGTGTGTTAAATTATTCACAGCTCCACTCGGGTAAGGCAGAAGAACCCCTCTTTGGAGAGTAAGTAATAGCTCCTCATTGATTTTTCCCCCCTTCATGATCCCTAGGTGAGAATCCAGTTTAAATACCCAAAGACAGATGAAAATCTAACTATCCCCTTAAATCTGAGTTCATGAGTAATAGGTGTATTTACCAACTATGTTACGGTTGACAATTCTATTCGCAAGAATAGTTTCAGTGAGCTTGGTATATTTTAGTTTATTTAAAAATAACATACATATGAAAACTAATTTTTACAGATTAATGACCATGATCAAATAGGCTTGTTTAATGACAGAATGAAAACTGTTGTTAGCCTTGAGACTTGAAGGCCAAAGAGATGTATGATTCATGCATTTATTGCATGCCAAGGTTGAATTATCTTTGGATGTAATGAATATACCTTATTTCTGCACATGAAAAGAGAAATGTAAGCTCAACAAAAAATAGTTAATTCTTCCCTCCACTTCAAGGAAAGCTTACTTTTCATATTCTGAGTCCACTGCTGCTGCTGCTGCTGAGTCGCTTCAGTCATGTTCGACTCTGTGCAACCTCATTGACAGCAGCCCACCAGGCGGGATCCCCCGTCCCTGGGATTCTCCAGGCAAGAACACTGGAGTGGATTGCCATTTCCTTCTCCAATGCATAAAAGTGAAAAGTGAAATTGAAGTTGCTCAGTCATGTCCGACTCTTCGCGACCCCATGGACTGCAGCCCACCAGGCTCCTCCGTCCATGGGATTTTCCAGGCAAGAGTACTGGAGTGGGGTGCCATCGCCTTCTCTGAGTCCACAGTTAGTGCTAATAAAGTTGTTCTCAAGATAAAGACAGTTGCCATGCCCCTGTAGGGAGTGGGTTAGAGACCCACTCGTTCAGACTTTGTCTACACATGGCAGACTCTCAACCCTCCTCCAAAGAGCACTCACACAAGCACATCCACCTACATCTTTTTTCCTCAAGTCTCACACAATCCACTGCTGAGAGTCCAATCCAGATCACTATGATCTCAGGCCTGGGGAATCACAGAAGGCCCCTCAGAGTCCAGACTCCACTCCCCTCCATCCCTCCCAGACAGAGCTGACGGATGCATTTCCGAAGGCTTCCTTGGTGGCTCAGACAGTAAAGAATTTGCCTGCAGTGCAGAAGAGCCAGGTTCAATCCCTGGGTTGGGAAGATCCCCTGGAGAAAGGAATGGCAACCCACTCCAGTATTCTTGCCTGGAGAACTCCATGGACAGAGGAACCTGGTGGGCTACAGTCCGTGGGGTAACAAAGAGCCTGACACAACTGAGCAACCAACACTTGCAAGATATCATAAAGTCATAACTCTCAGGCCACATGGCTCTCAAGTTACCTATCTTCTGTGAGCCTCAGTTTTCTCATCAGTAAGCTGCAAGAGCAATAATAATAATATGCTCCTCATAAGACAATTGAGGTTTAAGTGAAATGAGGCATATTGGGGATATAATATAGCCACTGACCCAAGTTAAGCTTCACCAATAAATGCTAGGTATGATCCCATGAGAAAGTCACTCCATGAGGGCAGGAATTGCTGGCTCTTTCATCTGGTACTTAGAACAGTTTCCAGTAAATGGTAGGAGCTCAATAAACTTAACAAATCAACTATTTTAAGCCCATTTCAATGCCACTATTCCTGCCCCCTTATCCTGGGCTGAGATGGTCTTTTCCTCCTATGGACACTGCTAATAGCATTTGGTTTGTCCATGTCCTGTAGTGTCAGCCCCTGCTGTCTCAAGCTGAAATCACTGCCCTGTGTCCTCTGGGAGACTGTGGGCCCCCTGAAGACCCCTCTCTCACTGCCTGGTTCAGATGCTGTGCACACCACAGGCCCTCAACCCGGCATGAAGGAGCTTAGGTCATTCCAAGGATGACCAAAGACGGATCTTCATTAACCAGAGCCGCAAAGCTCTGATGGGGAATTGTAAGCACTTAGGATCCCAGCCCCTTTCCTTCAATTGAAAGAGGAGATGGAGCTGAGTTAATCATTCTTTTAATGGCACATTTCTGCTAGTTCTGCCAAACTAAACAGCAGCTGGATTTCAAATCTTAACCACAAGCCAGAGGTCCCTACTCTTTATGAAGTGGAGAAGTCCTCTTGACTTCCAGGAAATGAAAAGATCGCTTTGGGGCAAGAACTGATGGTGCTGTGAATGGGAGCTGAAATTTCAGCAGTCAGCACTGCCCAATCACCCATCACAGCCGGGAAGAACTCCCTTCCTTCTCCCCTCCTCCACCCTCAAGGGGGCACGCCCAGGAGCTTAGAGAGGAGATGGCTTTCCCACAGTTCCTTTTCCAGGTTTCCCTGGCAACTGTGCAGCATCTAGAGGCCTCATGAGTGAGTCAGTGTGAGGTCCCTACTCTTTATGAAGTGGAGAAGTCCTCTTGACTTCCAGGAAATGAAAAGATCGCTTTGGGGCAAGAACTGATGGTGCTGTGAATGGGAGCTGAAATTTCAGCAGTCAGCACTGCCCAATCACCCATCACAGCCGGGAAGAACTCCCTTCCTTCTCCCCTCCTCCACCCTCAAGGGGGCACGCCCAGGAGCTTAGAGAGGAGATGGCTTTCCCACAGTTCCTTTTCCAGGTTTCCCTGGCAACTGTGCAGCATCTAGAGGCCTCATGAGTGAGTCAGTGGGACGTGGTGGTGTGAGGAATGTGAACACTGCGTGGGTCCCACGTGGTGTCACCTCCACACCCGTGTTTAGCAGCTTCTCAGTCTTAGGAGGACACACACACACACACACACACACCACTCTGACTGCTCATTTCCAATTTGGTGCCAGGTACCCAAGCAAAGAGCCTCCAGGAAACGTTACATAAAAATAGCCTCATTTTACTAGCATGAACTGAGTTGGGGGCTGGGGGGTCCTGAGACTGAACGATACCTAGCGCCAAGGATGCTCAATGTCTCAGGGTTGGTTTCTATATTTCAGCCAAGCCTACATAGGACATATTATGGAGTATGAATTAACATTAATTAAATGTATCAGTAGTTGGTTATGGGCTGAGAACAAGGGACAGAACAGTCTAAGCTCTCACCCCATTGAGGGTACCTAATTTGGGCGAATCCAGCCTAAGAACAACAGATGTAGAAAGAGGGGAGACAGCAAGACCATTCGGAGGCAAACTGCCTAGAAAGTAGAAGATACAGTCTCCAGCTCTGAAATGAGCTCCATTCTAAAACCTCATTTGTAAGTCAGTTATTTGGAATTCAGAACCCATTTCCAGAGAAGTCATATCTGTTATAAATGATGATTGGGTTTCTAGGCTGGCCCACAAAAGCCTATTTAACTCATAATGTAGATGAAATACTATACATTTGCAATGAAAAGCAACAGAAAAAAAAAATCCTGTTGTGATACCAGTAATTAAATGAAAAAGAAAAACGGAGAAGTGGAAAATAAATAGCTTTCTTTCATTTCTTTTGAATACCAGAACTCATGGGTGGAGGGGGTGGGGAGTCTGGTTGCTCAAGGGGTGAGGAGCCTCATTCACTTTGGATAATAAGATGGAAGGAAAATAGCTGATGGTGGGCGTGTGGGGCTGGAGGATGAATTAGAGCTGTTCTTTGGGATAATGGTGGGGCAGGGGGAATAAAGCTTATTTGGGGAAACAGGCAGAGGGGAAAAGAGAAAGTGAGTCAGCTTATCTTGTAAGACATAGGTAGGGACCCATGGACCAAGGAAAGAGCGTGAGTCTTGCATTCACAAAGTCCCGGGTTCTAGTTCTTCCTCCCAAAGGGCCGTGGGCTGGGCAGTACCGTAGCCTCCTCTCTTCCAACTGGCAAGTCACCAGCTAGTCTCCAAGGTTAACCAACCTTCCTGCAATTCTTAGTCCGCCTTAGCTGGTAACAAGGAATGGCAGAAGTCACGACCAACCACAGCCAGCACCACCCCCTGGCCCACCGTGGGCACTGAGTTGAAAATAAGGAGTTCCCTGAGACTATTTCAGTATCTTTTTAAATCTTTTTTTTTTCTTAACAGGAGAAAATAAAATTTAATTTTGCATGTGTGGGGGCTCCCTAAGAATATGAGGCCCTAAGTCTTTTTAATATGAACTTTTACCACAATTTTTGTCTTTGTTTTGGGAGTACATGCGATGATACATCCAGACCACCATTCTTTAATTGGTTCTTATATTTAAAACATGTAGAAAACGTCAGTATAACAGCAAAATATAAAATATAAAAAGATATAGTTTCTGAGTACCTATCATAAGACTCTTAATAGGTGACTAAGAATTTGCTATTAAATTTTTAATAAATGTATGTTGTACTACAAAAAAAAAGAGAGAAAAAGAGACGAAAAGGAGTCCCCTTTCCCCCAGGACAGGAATATTGCCTCCAGCACCACCTATCCTCTTCCTGGACACTCTCTTGCCTCTACTTCCAACACACTCACTGATCCTCTTTGGGGAAGTGTCTTTTCACCTCAGGAATAAGAGAGGCTCTGATCATAGCACATACTGGAAACTGCAGCCTTCCTGGAAGGCAGGGCTAGGCTACAACAGTTAAGCAAGGATCATTTTCATATTCCCCTTGACAATTTCAACACAAATGTACTCACAGTATATTTATCTTCAAAGCTCTGAAGATGTTACTTTTTAGACACTTAGCATGTAAATCTTCTTTTAGAGGCTCCTGTTATTGTCTAAACTGCTTCCCTATTGGACACAACTGATAAATTAGAGACTACTTTTTCTGTGCCATCCCACTGAGGATCCCAAACACTGAGGATTCTCGGCTCTTAAACTCCTTTCACAAGATGCCACACTGCTGCCACTCAGCACATAATATACTCAGCCACTTCCTACTCCCACACCGGAAACACCAGATGCCGGCTCCTATCACTTTCACACACACACACACACACCTGTGCAGACGGCAAACCCAAAGCAGACCCACCAACATATACAGCCTTATACAAGGCAATTGACCCACACAGGCTACATACAGTTGAAGAGAAAAGCCCTTGAGTCCACGAGTACCATTTTGGAGCCTTTCCCCCATTTCCTATGGGGAACCCAGTGCCAGGCACAGCTCTGTGTTCTGGTAATAACAGTACCTAATGCTGCTTGGTAGGGCTTCCCTGGTGGCTCACTGGTAAAGAATCCACCTGCCAATGCAGGAGACGTGGGTTTGATCCCTGGGTCGAGAAGATCCAGGGCAACCCACTCCAGTATTCTGGCCTGGGAAATCCCATGGACAGAGGAGCCTGGTGGGCTAGAGTCCCTGGGGTCACAAAAGAGTCGAACATAGCTTAACAACTGAAACAACAGCAACACTGCTTGGTATCAGCCTTTACTGATTTCACAGGAACCATCTTACTTAACTTAAATTTTATAATAACTCTCAAGACAGTATTATTACTGCCAGTTTACTAATGACTGTTCAGTTCAGTTCAGTTCAGTCACTCATTCGTGTCCGACTCTTTGCAACCTCATGAATCGCAGCATGCCAGGCCTCCCTGTCCATCACCAACTCCCGGAGTTTACTCAGACTCGTGTCCATCGAGTCAGTGATGGCATCCAGCCATCTCATCCTCTGTCGTCCCCTTCTCCTCCTGCCTCCAATCCCTCCCAGTATCAGAGTCTTTTCCAATGAGTCAAATCTTCACATAAGGTGGCCAAAGTATAGGAGTTTCAGCTTTAGCATCATTCCTTCCAGAGAAATCCCAGGGTTGATCTCCTTCAGAATGGATTGGTTGGATCTCCTTGCAGTCCAAGGGACTCTCAGTTTGCCCAGGGTCATGTCCCTTGAGAGCAACAGAGCTGGAACTCAATGCAATGTCCCCTGTCTTCAGTGAAGCTTGAAGTCTGTTTCTGAAAGGAGAACACTGCAGATACATGATAGAGATTTCAAGCTAGATAAAAGGAGGATATCCCATAATAGGGGGAAAAAAAGAAAATATACCTCATGTCTCTCATGCCATTTTGTACAATTAACAGAAAAGGAAAGAAAGTACCGGAAACACCAGATGCCGGCTCCTATCACTTTCACACACACACACCTGTGCAGACGGCAAACCCAAAGCAGACCCACCAACATATACAGCCTTATACGAGGCACATTGACCCACACAGGCTACATACAGTTGAAGAGAAAAGCCCTTGAGTCCACGAGTACCATTTCGGAGCCTTTCCCCCATTTCCTATGGGGAACCCAGTGCCAGGCACAGCTCTGTGTTCTGGTAATAACAGTACCTAATGCTGCTTGGTAGGGCTTCCCTGGTGGCTCACTGGTAAAGAATCCACCTGCCAATGCAGGAGACGTGGGTTTGATCCCTGGGTCGAGAAGATCCAGGGCAACCCACTCCAGTATTCTGGCCTGGGAAATCCCATGGACAGAGGAGCCTGGTGGGCTAGAGTCCCTGGGGTCACAAAAGAGTCGAACATAGCTTAACAACTGAAACAACAGCAACACTGCTTGGTATCAGCCTTTACTGATTTCACAGGAACCATCTTACTTAACTTAAATTTTATAATAACTCTCAAGACAGTATTATTACTGCCAGTTTACTAATGACTGTTCAGTTCAGTTCAGTTCAGTCACTCATTCGTGTCCGACTCTTTGCAACCTCATGAATCGCAGCATGCCAGGCCTCCCTGTCCATCACCAACTCCCA
The DNA here is from genome assembly GCA_006408695.1 of Aepyceros melampus. NCBI lineage: Eukaryota > Metazoa > Chordata > Mammalia > Artiodactyla > Bovidae > Aepyceros > Aepyceros melampus. The sequence goes on from SJXQ01003488.1 coordinate 331,589, forward strand.
GAGTTCACTCAGACTCGTGTCCATCGAGTCAGTGATGGCATCCAGCCATCTCATCCTCTGTCGTCCCCTTCTCCTCCTGCCTCCAATCCCTCCCAGTATCAGAGTCTTTTCCAATGAGTCAAATCTTCACATAAGGTGGCCAAAGTATAGGAGTTTCAGCTTTAGCATCATTCCTTCCAGAGAAATCCCAGGGTTGATCTCCTTCAGAATGGATTGGTTGGATCTCCTTGCAGTCCAAGGGACTCTCAGTTTGCCCAGGGTCATGTCCCTTGAGAGCAACAGTGCTGGAACTCAATGCAATGTCCCCTGTCTTCAGTGAAGCTTGAAGTCTGTTTCTGAAAGGAGAACACTGCAGATACATGATAGAGATTTCAAGCTAGATAAAAGGAGGATATCCCATAATAGGGGGAAAAAAAGAAAATATACCTCATGTCTCTCATGCCATTTTGTACAATTAACAGAAAAGGAAAGAAAGTGAAGTCATGTTCAACTTTTTGCGACCCAATGGACTGTAGCCCACCAGGCTCCACCGTCCACGGAATATTCTAGGCAAGAGTACTGGAGTGGATTGCCATTTCCTTTTCCAGGGGACCTTCCCGACCCAGGGATCAAACCTGGGTCTCCTGCACTGCAGGCAGACACTTTACCATCTGAGCCACCAAGGAAGCCCATAATTAAACAGAAAGAGAAATGGAAAATATTAAATTACCAAAGCTATAACCAAATAGAGACAGACAACACAAGTATGTGAGTGACTTAACAGTCCTGGTTCCGTGTGGGAGGCACAAAATGCAGCATCCCCTCTCCCAGCTCTCACCCAGAGCCCACCACATTCTCTCCTCCCAGAAGCCTTCACTGACCACTGCAGCCCCCACAACACCCTCCAGACCAAGAGTTCGCAAACATGAATGTGTTAAGAGTCACGGATTCCTGGGCCCCGCTCATTAAGGTTTGGACTCAGTAGGCTTGGGGTGAGGCCCAAGAATCTGCATTTCTAACAAGTTCCCAGATGCTGCTGCTTCCGGTCCATGAACCACAATTGAGCAGCACTGCTCTAGACTCCAATAGGACCTTCACCACACAGGGGAGAACCTGATTACTTTTTCCATTAAGTGACATTGGTTCCCAGATGCCTCTCCCCTACCCTCTCCATAGTCCTCCCATCTTCAGAAGCAGCCTCATCCCCAAATCCCAGGACCAATCCTGATCACAGGCTGAGATGGCTGCTCTGACTAAAGTGGTCTTCCATCGTGTTCAAGGCGTAGTTGTTATTGTTCAGTCACTACCTCATGTCCAACTCTTTGCCACCCCATGAACCGTAGCCTGCCGGCTCCTCTGTCTGTGGGATTTCCCAGGCAGAAATACTGAAGTGGGTTGGCATTTCCTTCTCCATCAAGGTATGGTACCCTTGACCTTAAAACTGGCTTCTCTCCTTGTCACTTTTCTCTATTTCTTATTCTAATCCCCTAACGCTCCAGATTTCTTGAGAATGGGTGCCTGGCTTCTGCTGGCCAAGCTTCTTCCCTATTGCATCATGTAGTGTTAAACCCCCAAAGTAGCACTCAACTGTATTCATACCTGCTGACCCACTGTCTTGATGACAAGTGTCTGCTACCCAGACATCCCAGCCTCATCCAACCCAGACTGCCTATCTCTGAGCTGTCCCTGCCTGCTGGAACATCAGCTCCTGGTCCTGTTTCTCCCCCTCACTGCTGCAGCTCCTGTGGACAGAGCTCCATTGTCTTAACTGTTGGAAAGATGAGTCACCTGCCATATTGAGCTTCCTTTTTAGCTCCTAGAGCTGGAACAGCTCCCCCAGAGGGCCAAGAAGCAGCAAATCCTAAACCATCCCCACTTTTCCCCGGCTTGGGAAAAACTGGCCAAGCCTCTGAGATAGGGTAGTTTTGTCTTATGCTTTGCTCTTATTTCCCCTGCAATGAGTTCTTGCCCATTTAAGTGTGGAGGTCAGGACCCACGATGTGTGTGCATGCCAGCTGCATTAGCCTGCACTCCCTGGGTAGTCAATAAATGTAAAGCAACAAGCAGTTTGATCCCTGGCCTAGCTGATACCTGGAAATATATCATCCAATTTGGAAAAGCAGGATACCTTTTAATATCCCTTCCAGTACCCAACACGGGGCTTCTCACGGAATAGGCACTCCATGAATAATGAATGAGTAAAAGAACAAATGGATGAGGGAAGCCAGTGGGGTTGCACCCAGGTCGCCTTTGTGGCGTCCGGATCAGGATGCTCGGCCAGAAGGAAACACCTTCCAATCTGCAGAAGCCGAGAGAATGCCTCTGGGCCAGACTCCCAACTAATTCCCAGCACAAAATCGGACCTGCACATTCAGATGAATTGTGCTTGAAGCCTGCAATTATACCAGCACAGTGGTTCTCGGTTTGTTTCAGTACGTGGCTATCCTTAACAGGAAAGGTTGTAGTCTACTCCACACACCCCACTCCTTACTCCAGACCTCCTCTCTTCCCTGCTCCTAGTTGTTGCTGTTTATCACTTGGTTGTATCCGATTCTTTGCGACCCCATGGACTGTAGCCACCCCCCCCCCAACCCAGAATCCTCTGTTTATGGAATTTCCCAGGCAAGAATACTGGAGAGGGTTGCCATTTCCTTCTCCAGGGGATCTCCCAACCCAGGGATCAAACCCTCATCTCTTGCGTTGGCAGGTGGATTCTTTACCACTGAGCCACCAGGGAAGCCTTACTTGTAAAGCGAAAGTTAAAGTGCTAGTCGCTCAGCCATGTCTGACTCTTTTGCAACCCCATGGACTGTAGCCCTCCAGGCTCCTCTGTCCATGGAATTCTCCAGGCAAGAATACTGGAGTGGGTTGCCATGCCCTCCTCCAGGGGATCTTCCCAACCCAGAGATCGAATTGGCGTCTCTTGTATTGACAGGTGGATTCTTTACCTCTGAACCACCAGGGAAATCTTACTCCTAAGACCACCTCAAAAATAAACTCTCCCTCTCGTCCACTCCATTTCCACCGCTGGTCCCTAGGCAGGCCACCATCTAAGTAGGTGGGATCAACAGCTACACTTGTGTCATGATTTCAGAGTGTCTCCACATGATCTTTAACACTTCATAGTCATTTGGGTGAGGTCTCCTGAAAATAACAACGCCATCAGGACAGGTAACTCAAGAAGGCATTAACACACTCAAACAGGTTCACCCACCTAGTAAACCCACTGTCTAGCAGAAGCCTCAGGGAGTGGGACAGAGGAGGGGGAGGTTTTGACAGGCAGGGAAAGCTGTGAAGGAAAGGAGTCCTGGCCTGGAGTTACAGCTGCCAGGCAGATGTAGGTGTGGTATCACATGAAGGAGTGCGTGTTTCTCTGCGTAGCTTGTCACAAAAATGCCATGGGAGCTTAGGATGACAGGCATAGGGCAGCCTCTGGGCTGCAGGCTTGGGTATCCTGAAAGGTTGACAACGTTCCCTGCAAGGTTAGTGGGATGGGGTCAGAGAGATGCATGATGGATTACAAAAGGCCAAGTTTTCAGAACACCAAGCAACCTATGGGGATGCGCTGTTGGCCGAGTTCCTCTGCTACCAAGCTTCCAGAATTCCAGGGAGGGCATCTGGCCAGAGATGACCCCCATGGATGCCAGGCAGGCAAGCAGGAGGCAGCTCACAACAGATTGCCCACGCTGAGAACTCACACTGGCTGGGCACAGACGCAGGAAGGGAAATGGCTGACACTGCAGGAGTTTCCCATGTCTGGGATGTTTACCTCATTAGGACGTTTTACGTAGCATCAGCCAAAACCAGAAAGGCAAAACAGCTGGAGGGAGTCCGCTGGAGCTCAGACCTGGATTCTGAGTCTCAGATTCTTCCGAGGCCAAGAGGGGACCTCTACGCAGCCCCTTCCTCCCTGGCTTGGTTAGTCCGTCAACAAAGAAGTCAGCACAACGTGGACTGGACTCCTAGGAGGAAACTCTTGAGCCACCCTCCAAGGAGCATTGCAGCTGGTGTGAATAAAGAGGCAGTTATTATTGTTATAATTACTGTTATCATCATCCCAAGCTCTTGTGTCTACACATTCATCTTGTCATGACCAGAGATGGGGAATAAGGGACCAGAAACCTAGGCAACTCCTGGGCTGTGAGTCCAGAGGTCTGAATAGGAGTAAAGTTCAGAGGGCTTGCAATGTGGGAGACCTGGGTTCGATCCCTGGGTTGGGAAGATCCTCTGGAGAACGGAAAGGATACCCACTCCAGTATTCTGGCCTAGAGAATTCCATGGACTGTATAGTACATGGGGTCGCAAAGAGTTAGACACAACTGAGTGACTTTCACTTTCACTTTCAGAGGGCAGATGAGCAGGCTGGTCCGGAATGACCAGGCCAGTTCATTGGGAAAGGAAAAAGCAAGAACCATCAGGCAAGGGGTCACACAAGTCCAAGGCCAGAAGGCCAACACCAACAGAGAGGGGCAAGGAACAGCTTGGGACCCAACAGGTGGATGGTACCTGGGGGTGGCTGGAGGGAGTCTTAGCACCAGGGAGGGTTCAGGGGCAGAAGGGGTTTCTTCTGAAAAGAGGGGAGGGTGTGGAAGAGACTGTGGAAGAGGCTGGAGGAGGAACCAGGTAGGGCTTGACCAAGAGGAGAGTGAGGCATGGAGATACACAGCAGAGCAGCAGACAGCCTGAGCTTCCCACGGTACACATCCTGGAAGGGGCTGGTCCCCCACCAGACTAAACTAAAAACTACAGGCCCCCAGTGTAAGGGGGCCTTGGGGTCCAGGATCTAAGTGTATCATCCAAGGGGCATGCATGAGACAAGACACTTCTGAATTTCATTTCTCCTCCTTTGCATCATGTTCGCTGAAATGTCTTTGCTCCCCCACAAAGCCTTCATCTCTGTCTGTCATCCCTCCCCCAATACCTTTCCCCTCCTCTTCCCCTCCCTCTTGAACTACATACATATTGCTTCTGATTCGACTTTGCAAGGCTACCACGTGAGTGTGTGTTTGTGTCACTGGGGGGTAGGGGTAAGGGGCATGCATGAGACAAGACACTTCTGAATTTCATTTCTCCTCCTTTGCATCATGTTCGCTGAAATGTCTTTGCTCCCCCACAAAGCCTTCATCTCTGTCTGTCATCCCTCCCCCAATACCTTTCCCCTCCTCTTCCCCTCCCTCTTGAACTACATACATATTGCTTCTGATTCGACTTTGCAAGGCTACCACGTGAGTGTGTGTTTGTGTCACTGGGGGGTAGGGGGGGCGGGGTGAGCCCTCTGGAGCAGCGGTGGAGGGGGATGTCAGGGGGCGGAGATCCTCTCTCCTTCTCTCCCTCCCTGGCCAGCTGGAAACGTGCTGTGTGACCATCCAATTTAATTAGCTGAACTTCCTTGATAGCCTTGATAGAAGGAAGCTTTAAAAAAAATGAAAAAAACTCACGCTTTTTCGGCTCTCAGCCTCTTGAAAGATAATGGAGAGGATTTGATTGCAGGAACGTGGAGCCCCAGCTCCCTGATTTCCCACTGCCAGGGGCAATCAACTGTGAACTGAAACCTCCATCTTAAAAACACCAAGCCGAATGAGAGGATCTGAGCTCACAGGCACAGAGCTCCAGAGTCTCGGAGCTCGAACCCCCAGGGAAGCCCTGATGAGCAGAGTGAGAGACCAAGGGGATAAAGGGCTGTCCCCACACCCTTCAGCGGTACCTGCTCTGCAGCCCTTAGGCAGGCCCCACGCAGGGCTCCTTGCCACCACCCCCCACCCCGGGGTCTCTGGCGTTGCCCCAAGCACAGCTCCACTCCACAGCAGCTTCTCCTTGCAGAAGTACCCACATCTCAGCACCACCCCCTCCCCAGACCCGGCTTTCTCAGCCCCTCTTCGCTTTCCCAGGTCCTATCAGAGGCCCCTCAGATCTCCCCTTCGCATCCACCCATCCTTGCCCTGCTACTGGCTACATCCAGGCCCCCACCCCTGTGGGGAAGGGGCATTCCAAAGGGACACCAGTGAGGGAAAGCAAAGGCACAGCTGCTGGGGATGGCCTCAGGGGCTCCTAAGGTGGCAGAATCCTCCAAACCAGCACACAACCCGAGCCTGAGCTTCAGAGCACAAGAAGCCCATAGGGATGCGCTCTGGCAAGAGGAGGAAGCGTCGTTGTTTAAGATGCCACTGTACCGCCGGCCTGCGCCCCCCGACCACTGCACTGCCGGCCTGTGGCCTGCGCCCCCCGGCCGCTGCACTGCAGGCCTGCGCCCCCCGGCCGCTGCACTGCCGGCCTGCGCCCCCCGGTCGCTGCCAATCTTGCCCTGCCACTCATCTCCTGCAGCCACCAGCCCCCTTTCCTGGCCGGCCTGGCCACACGTGCCCATCCTGCTCCAGCCCTGGAGGTGGCAGGAAGATCCGGCAGGAGTGCAGTGCCCCCTCGAAGCCCACCAAGGCTGCACCAATGCCGCTCGGGGTGGCAGAGAGGCAGGAAGATAAGGTGGGCTGCTCCCAGGAGACAGTCAGGTCTGGGCGGGTTGAGGGCACAGTCCCTACTATTGACAGAGTTCTACCTTCTCTGGGGGAGCTCTTGCTGGGGTGGGAAGGAGAAACGGGCACATCCAACTCTTCGTCAGCAATTACCATGTAAGACAGATTCAAAACCCTGTCACCAAATCACTCAGAAAACTCAATATTCAAACCTCCATTGCAGAGACCACCGTAAACACACACACACACACACACACACACACACACACACACACATGACTCTGACCTTAATCCCCAGAGTGATGGTTATTATCTCCTTACACTTGGATTTGTAAACCTAGCAACCTACAGATTAATTTTATTCTTTCACCTGCTAGTCATGGGACCATAAGGTGAATGAGCTCTCAGCCAAACAGTTAAGCCTCTCATTGCTGGAATTAACTGTTCAAAAATCACAGCATAGTTTTAAACCAAATGGTGCTTTTCTTACTTGAAAAAAGATTTGTTTCACAAGAGTGTTTGATGATCACATGCAAATTCTTTTGTTTAAATTTTAAACTTTTTATTAACTATTGGGGTAGAGCTAATTAATAATACTGTGATAGTTCAGACGAACAGTGAAGGGACTCAGCCACACATATACATGCATCCATCCTCCTCCAAACTCCCCTCCCATCCAGGCTTACATGCAAATTCTTGATGAAAATGTATGTAATCAATATAACCTAAGCTTCATCAAAGTCTGAAATATTTGCCCAGAATTATTTCAGCAGAAAAAAAAATCAAATTTTTTGCTTTAATAGAAAATCATTTACTGAGAAAAATTATTGAATATAAGATATTATGTTGAAATTATAAAACAATAACCAACCTAGCATTAAATGAATTTATTTGATCCCACTAACAATCTTAAAGAATACAGGATTCTCAAATAAGTAAAGAAATTAGTCTGATTTTCTTTTTTTAATTTCTAAAGCTCCATCATAGGGGTTTGCTAATCTTTGACCATTTCTACTCTGTTTCAGTGATTTCCCTGGTGGCTCAAACTGTTAAGCGTCTGTCTACAATGCAGGAGACCTGGGTTCGATCCCAGGATCGGGAAGATCCCCTGGAGATGGAAATGGCAATCCACTCCAGTACTATTGCCTGGAAAATCCCATGGACAGAGGAGCCTGGTGGGCTACAGTCCATGGGGTCGCAAAGAGTGGGACACGATTGAGCGACTTCACTTTCACTATCACTTTCACTCTCATTCTATTTCAAAGGGGGCTTATACGCCCACTTCCTATCTAACGTCATCAATATCTGACCTTTGAAAACTAAAATTGACATTTACTATGCTTCCCCATGGGCTTCCCTGGTGGCTCAGTGGGTAAAGAACCTGCCCGCCATGCAGGAGCCCACCTGCAATACAGGAAACCTGGGTTTGATCCCTGGGTTAGGAAGATCCTCTGGAGAAGCAAATGGTAACCCACTCCTGAAAACCCCATAGATAGAAGAGCCTCTTAGGCTACAAGTGCGTGGGGTTGCACAGTCAGACACGACTGAGCACGACGCGCTCTTTCCTTTTTCTTTCTGTCTATGGTTCCCCATTGTGTCAACATTGCCAATTACACTTAGCAGCAGCTCAGATAGGACCGATGCTCACCTGCCCTCTGATAAAAATAGCTGCCATGGATGTCGGGAACAGCAGACACTCTCTGCTGGCTTCACAGCCCATCAGGCCACTTTGTGAAACAGGCAGATGAATCCCACACCAAAGGGGAGCCTCGACTCCACCCAACATGGGGTGCCCAAAATTCCGCATGCATCAGTCGCTGAGATGGCTTTTATCAGTTAAAAATAGATCTGTTCGCACCCCCATTCACCACAGCAGAGGCTCACGCTGGATTCTGCAGAAGCTGAGGTCACTCCAGTTTTAGAACAAGAACCTCGGAGACACAGAGCTCAGAGAAGGTCCATAACGCTGAGCATCAGCCTCTTCTTGATCTTTGCTAACACCATGTAACATACTTTCAGTGATATCGCCATGGGTCGTCCATCTGAATTCCAGATTCTCTGCTGTGTACACAGCCGAAAAAGCTCTACCAGGCCTCCCATGAAGTGCATCTGTGCCATTTACACTAGAATAACTCTCCTTCTTGCTGAAAAACTTTCACAAGCTATCTTAATTGCTTGAAGCAATTACACTATATTGTAATTAGCGCATTGCCTTATAATTATTTGCTTTGAGAATGTGTCTCTCCACTCCTCCCCGCCCTCCTCCACCTCCAGACGTGAGCTCTTTGAAAGAACTCTCTGTGGCCTGGGTGTCCACCACGTGCCCTAGTATACAGAAAAACTTGGTAACTGGGACTGAATTGAGTGGAATTGAATGGAAGCTGCAATACCAACAACTTCTTCAATTCAATGATGACTCCCCCTCCAGTTATATTAAGTGGTTTATTCAACCAAGATTGTCACGTATCTTGAACATGCATTGTAGGTGTCTATTAAGAGACTATCCTAGACCAAGGCGATGTGAAAAATAAGCAGTCACAGTCAAGGATTTATATGCTTGGCTTCTGGTATATCTACCTCCAAAAAGGAAATTAATAACCCTTACTAGCGTCCCTAAGGCAAATCTCACATTAAAGCTAAGTATGTGGGAGCTTAGCTCAACTTCTAGCACACGAGGGTGCCTGTTGGACTTTCCCTCTCTGTCCTCAGGGTCTGGTTTGTGTCTCCACCAGTGATAAAGCTTGTAGGAGGAACCATTTGGTTAATGCCTTCCCATCTACTCACACCTGCCCCTACACCATTTGGGGCCAGCGGCTCTAGATAATACTCATCTAGACACCTAGTCACAATATTTTTTTGAAACCAATGGATCATTGCTCTGTTTGTTTAATTTTACTTGTTTCTCACCCCACCCATCAACATACGGTGATTTGATTAAAACCAATACCAAAAGTAGAACAGACCCAGTGGGCTCCATGCATGCCAAAGATAACCAGGCAACAACAAAGAGAAGAAAGATGGTTTCGGCCTTCATCAAAGCTTACCCACGACAGGATCCTTGTTTTCAATAAAGAGCCTCCTTCATGTATACATGAAAACTAAAACTCAACCTTGTGACATTATGTGAAAAAGCTGGAATCGGGAAGAAATGACAAGTGCACCAGTGGTGGCGTGGAGCTTACTAGCAGGAAGAATGTATTCGCATGAACCATGCCTGCGACAGAGCAGAGTTATCCTTACACAGACAAGCAGGTGGATCCCCGTGGAGCAGAAAGGTAAAAATAGCCAACCAACTCTGTCTGCTCATTAAGTCATCGTCTTATCATATTAATAATTTAAGCCTCTGAGAATTCCTGACCAAAATCCTCCCTAACCAATGAAGGCACACATTCTAATCTTCGCTGAGCCATCACAGGAGAACCCAGGTCCCAAAGCCTTTCATTCTCCAGGAGATAAATTTGTCAGTGGAGGACCAGGCCCTCCTACTCAGGGGCCCCCACCCAATTGCAAATTTCCAGTGCAATACTGCCTGCAACCACCAGCAGGTCTTAACCCACACAGAGGATGACACGAGGGATTAGCAGGTTGCCACAATAATGGCCCGAGCAACTTGGAGACAAGCTGGACTTGAATCCCAGGAGTTGGTTCAGTCAGGTAGGTGAAATCTGAAATCCTACCAGCGTAGCAAAGCAAGAACACGGATCATTGTCTAGCTGCTAATCGTTTTTTGTGTCAACTGTAGAAGCAAACTCCTCAAAACTGCAATACAATCAAAACCAACTGGGGCAGTTCAGATCCACAGATATTCAGACTTTAAGGATTGCCACCACATTCTGAGACTGTCCAGAGGTCTCTGATAGAGGTCCATCTGTCCAAACTGCTGATGGGCATCCAACGTCCATGCCCTCCAAAGGTCACGGCCAAGGAAAGAGACTCAGGTGTACTTACGCAGAGCATGCCACTCATCCTGGCGGATGGTCTTCGTGATGTTGAAGGTGAGGTTCCTGGGGATGGTGGCTGAGGAGTAGTGGTATTTGATGTACGTGCACCGCTCAATTTCTCCTAGAAAAGAGACAGGAGGCCAGATGTTAATGAGGCAGCAACCATGTCTGGGGCAGTTTCCAGGATCTGCTTTTCTATCCTGGGGAGAGAGACTTGTTTCACATTGGGCCTGGTGACACAAACATTTTATAAATACAAGGCTGTAACCTCAGCTCCAAAAGAACAAAAGAGTAGAACAAAATCAAACACCATCAATTTAGATGGCGCTGGTGGTAAAGAACCCACCTGCCAGTGCAGGATTTGAAAGAGACTGGGGTTCGATCCCTGGGTTGGGAAGATGCCCTGGAGAAGGAAACGGCAACCCACTCCAGTAGTCTTGCCTGGGAAATCCTATGGACAGAGAAGTCTGGTGGGCTACAGTTCATGGGGTCACAAATAATCAGACACAACTGGGTGCGCACACACACACACACACACACACACACATCTCTGCCATCATTCAGAATGGACAGGAAGAGTCCAAGTTGAGGCTGATGGCAGCTTGTTAAGAAAGTAGTACCCATGTGTCTAACCTTAAGAAAATCAACTTTTACGTCAAGGGAGGATGTTTGGTATCTAAAAAACATTTACAGTCTGCACCCATGGGCCAGCAGCAAGCAGGCTTCAGCCTTAATCATGTAGCACGGGCTGCCTGTGGAAAGGTGAGCTAGGGGAGCCTCTTCCCTCTTCTCTATCCCATGGCCCCCACCAGCCTCACCTCTAAACACAAAGCACTCAGTTCCATCTGCACCACCTTGAACCAGTCTCTTCTCAGATTTCTTGGACAAAATCAAAGCCCCATGACACTCAATTGCCTGGTCCAATTAGGACCTTTTCTGAGATGCTGTTATCAGTCAGTGCAAGCTTTGCTAGTCAGATTATAAAAATAGTTCTATATCTCAGAGCCAGAGGTTCTCAAATGGTAGCCCTGGGACCACAGCATCAGCATTCCCTGGGAACCTGCTAGAAATGCCATTTCCCAGGCCTAACCCCACACCTGCTGAATCAAAACCCTCAAGGTAGAGCCTGCAATATGAATTTTACTAGGCCCTCCAAGTAATTCTGTTGCACACTTGAGTTTGAAAACTGCCACCTTCAAGAATCTAATAGAATTGCCAATGAGTGAGTTTATAAATCCGCCGGGTTGGCCAAATTCAAAAGGTAAGCAAGATTAGGAGATCTTGGTCTCCTGCAGGCTCTTCTACTGGCACTTACTTATCCGGGGGATATTAAAACTCAAGTGTCAGGGCATCATGAAGAATCAGGAAAGGAGTGATTTTTAAAGGTTAGGAGTTTTAAATTTTGGTTTTGCACCTGAATGGATTTTGATGGTAATCCATTTTGCACCTCACTGATTTTCAATTTATAAGTAGTGGCACCTGATTGAATTGTCTGACCCCTGGCTCACTGTCAGCAGGGAACCTGGCAATAGGTGGAGTGCAGTAATTTAGACAGCACCTTATGGTAAATCATGTCTGGACGATCGCCCACTGCTAGTTACTGGCAGACACTCCTGCGATGGGACAGATGCTGTCCAGAGGCAAAGTTTTGAGGAACGCGTTAGATACTCTTTTTTTTTTTTTAAATTTCTCAGCTCCTCTGCTTCTGTCCTCTTAGCCCACAAACATCCTGAAGTCTCTCACGGGCCCACCATCCCGCCTACGACATCCCCCACTCTGTCTCCCTTCTTCCCTCACCTGCTACACTTCTAGAAAAAATAGTCTTCCTGACAGTCTCCATTTCCAGAACCCACATTCACATCTCATTTCCATGACAATTTCCACTGACAGCATCAGTTCCCATCCAGTCTACATCACAAAGCCCAGGGCTATCCCCAAGGCTTTCTGGGGCTCTAGTGGTGCCCCTCCTCCCTAGCATCCAACTGGTCACTGAATTCCAACAGTTTTTTGTCAGAAATGTCCCTGGACTCCAGCCTGCCTGCCCTCTGTCCCCACTCCCTCCATCATAGCTGCGAGAACACAATGACCGATCTCAACAGCCACAATGACTGAGGACTTACGAGGCAGGAGAGACCTGCCAAGTGCCTAGTAGACCAGTGGTTTCCAACTTCTGTCTTGCAGCACATGGAAAAGATGTGTGCCAGGCACCGATGGGCTGCGGGGCCTTGTCCAGCCTCCCCAGGGGCCGAAGTAGCCACATCCCCACTACCCATTTGTGGTTTCTCTCTGTGTCATCATCCCTGGGCCAGGAAGATCCCCTGCAGAAGGAGGTGCAGAGGGTCCACTCCAGCATTCTTGCCTAGAGACTCCCGTGGAAAGAGGAGTCTGGTGGGCTGCAGTCCCTGGGGTCGCTAAGAGTCAGACACGACTGAGCAATTAACGCTTACACACGTGTGTGTCCCACTGGTGGCACACTCTATTATGAACAATGCCTTACTAATCCTTCTATTACCCAATTAAGTAGGTGCTATTATACTCCTCACCCCTATTTTACAAATAAGAAAATGGAGGCTCAAGAAGATTAAGTGACTTGCCCAAGGTAAGGAGCAGGGCCAGGATCAGAACCCAGGATCGCCTTATTAGAGTCTCTCTCCTGTCAGGCCGCCCTCCGTACTGCCGCTCAGACTGTACCGTAGAAAGAAAATGCAGTCTCTCATGCAGGGACAAACCCCACACTGCTGGCAGAAAGTCCCAGCCCCTACTTAGCCCCAACAAGGACACACCTTAGGCTCCAGTCGGTGCCCTCCCTACCCTGCCCCATCAAGGGCAGATCCACTCACAACTCTGTCCCTCCTCTCCTCCCCACCTTTCCTTCACCAGGTAGGAGCCTCCAGCTCCTCAGGAAAGCCCCACTCACATCTAGAACAGCACCCAGCAGCAGGCATCCAACGGCCCCGCCCCTCTCCCCCTCCCTGATAGGGTTGTCCCGCTGCAGCCAGCACACCAATGGGCTGTGATTTATCTATTTACAAGCCTCACTCCTCCACTGGACACTAGTTTCTGGAGGGCAGGGACTGGTCTTATTCATTCATCTTTATCTCCCTGGCCCCCAGCACAGAGTGAGCACCAAGAACCTATGCTTTGAAGAAAGCAATGAATAATACAAGGCGCCCTTTATAAGATCACAGTGGGTAAGGAATCCAACTGCTTCTATTATATGCAAGGGATTAAAATAATGGAGGCAAATTAGAATGTCTTGAATAAACGGAGGTGACTGTTGCAGAATTCTGGGAGCCTATGGCAAATACCTCTTTCCTTTCAGGACTATGTAAGGAGAAGCTTGTCAATCACATATGAACACAGAATAGCCTCTTACCACACTTTGTAAATGTAATTCAAGGGACAACTAGGTCAACGGTTTCAGGGTAGAAAAAAGACAGAAAAGAAAGAGAGGGAGATATTAGGGAGAAAGGGTTTTTACATGACTATCATGAGCAAGTATGTGGGGCACACACAGTTGAGCAGGTTGCGCACCGCACAAGGATGCCTCTCGGGGTACCTGCGTGCTGAAGTACAGCTGCTGCTCTGCTTGCAAAGACCTGCACCATGGTGGGGTATGCAGGGGATGTCTCATTCCAAGAGGCTGCCTTCACCTAATTTGCACAAAGATGGAATGAGAACTGGGAGCCACCCTATACTCCAGAATTTCAAGATCAAACAAAATACTCCCTGGGCCCAGCTTGGAAGATACAAGATGGAATCCCACTGGTAACAGCTAGATGAGTGCCTATCACTTACATCTGAGAGAAGTACCTGATTCCTGGCTAGGACCAGGTTCCCTCAGCCTCAAAACGTACTCAACAAGTGGCCACAAGTTCCAGGCTTCCTCCCTCGGCCCCAGGCTACCCGGCCAGCCAGGGAAGTGGCCACCTGACACTCAACAAGAGAAAGACGCTGACGGACAGGCGCGGTGGGCAGCCAGCCAGGGAGCTCGGCTGGAGAGCTTCCCAACAGCCCCGCTGGAGGCCCTCACTATTTGCTTTGCCTCAGGGATGCAAGCATCCTGCCTTTGACAGCAATTAAATTTGAAAGACTCAAATATTGCCTAAGAAGAAAGGCAAAATATTTACCCATGTGTCTGCAGGTCCTGTCAGTGTGCTGGGCTTTTGTCAATACAGGCGCCATCTGGGCACCAAATTCGTGTGCCCAGAATGTGGGTTTCCCAACACAAACAGGTTTTCCTGCGAAGGACGGTGGAAGGTAAGAGCGAAGCCTGTGACCTTCCCCGACTCCTGCACTCTAGCCCAGAGAGGGGAGCTTCCCCCTCCTGCAGCCTCAGCTGAGGAGCCAAAAATCTGGTTAGTGAGGCATCGGGGTTTGGGGGTGCCTCCTGTAGGCACCTTAGGACTTGATACCTTCAGCCATGCCCTGCCTTCTCAGCTGAGGACCCTCCAATCTGCGTATCAGAGTCCCAAAGTGTTAGTCGCTCAGTCATGTTTGACTCTTTGCGACCCCATGGACTGTAGTCCACCAGGTTCCTCTATCCATGGAATTCTCTAGGCAAGAATACTGGAGTGGGTGGCCATTCCCTTCTCCAGGAGGATTTTCCTGACCCAGGGATTGAATCAGGGTCTCCTGCATTGCAGGCAGATTCTTTACCATCTGAGCCACCATCAGAGTCCCAGGGAGACAGGATATCCAAACAGGTAACTGAAGGGTTTCCAAAGCAGTCAGTTTACAAAGCTGAGCATAGGGTGTAAAGGGACCAGCCAAGGGTGGGGCAGGGCCCCGGGGCTGGCAATATAAGGAGGTGGGGCAACCCCAAGGCTGAGCAAGGCAGACAGGGACCGTCAAGGGAATCTGGGAGGTGGGGAGGGTACAGCCCAGCTGTGTGAGGGACAGAATATAAATGCCCTATCTCTCGCTCCTCCCACCCACACCTCCTGCCAAGCCTCTCCAGAGCTGAACCCACCTAGAAGTCAAAGGGCAGGCCAGCCTCCAAGCACAGAGCAGGTAAAGACGGAACTGGGCTCAAGGGACAAATGCAAGCATCCAGCCCTCTCCCCTTCTACACCATCATTTCAGCTTCCCCTAGTCCAACAGGAGCACCTACCCCCTCCCTTCCACCTCTCAAAGTCCTCAGTGGCAAAGGGAGACCCAGAAACAAGGAACAGGGGAACACAGTTCTCATCTTTTCTCTCCATTTCAAATGCTTTAAGACCCAAGGCATGAGTCTGATAATTCACGGCAAGTCCTGATGTGGTCCCTGCACACAGCAAGTGCTCAATAAATACTATTGGGTTGGCTAAGAAGTTCACTGGGGCTTTTTCTTAACGTCTTATGGAAAAAAACAAACTCTCTGGCCAATCTCACAGTCATGATGAATCACTGCCTTAATACTACTTACTCTAAGGGGGAAAGACCACAGGAAATCAGAAATAATATCAGCAATGTTTGCATCACATTACATACACACAGAGGCAGGGGGTGGGGTATGGAGGTGGGGAGAGGAAGAGAGAGAAATTTCATATGCAGTAACCCTAGGTCGAGACTTGTAGCTCAGAACCCTGACATGTGCTGGGCATATGAGGAAACAGACTGGAGGGGAGCGGAAGAGATGGCCCACATGATGAACTCTGGATCCTGATCCCACCGTACAAGGAAACCACAGGCGAGGCTCCTTTCCCATGCACCTACCATCAGCACGGTATGGTTTCCAGGAGTCTGCTTCTCCAGAGTTATGCGTGGTGAGTGGAAACCTTCTAAGGCAGTGCTAGGACTCAGCCCCATGCCATCTAGAATCACCTCCCGCAAACAGGTGCCACAGTACTTATATTCCTGCATTAGAGAGTCATTCCTCTGGTCAGACACTGTTTTCATAGGCCCTGATTTTTACAACTTTGCTTCCCTGGTGGCTCAGGGGGTAAAGCATCGGCCTACAATGTGGGAGACCCTAGTTCGATCTGTGGGTCAGGAAGATCCCCTGGAGAAGGAAATGGCAACCCTCTCCAGTACTTTTCCCTGGAAAATTCCATGGACGGAGAAGCCTGGTGGGCTACAGTCTGTGGGATTGCAAAGAGTCAGACACGACTGAGAGACTTCACTTTCTTTCACTTTCTAAGTCAGTCCAAATGGGATGGTCCCTAGTCACCTGTGCCTAAGTGTGGATGAGATCCTGAAATCCCTTTCCTTTAGACTAGAGAGCTTCCCTCACAGCTCTGCTGGAAAAGAATCTGCCTGCAACGCAGGAGACGTCGGTTTGATTTCTGGGTCGGGAAGATCCACTGGAGAAGGGATAGGCTACCCACTCCAGTGTTCTTGGCTTCAATTGTGGTTCAGCTGGTAAAGAATCCACCTGCAATATGGGAGACCTGGGTTCAATCCCTGGGTTGGGAAGATCCCTGGAGAAAGGGAAAGATCACCACATTTCAGTATTCCGGGCTGGAGAATTCCATGGACTGTATAGTCCATGGGGTCACAAAGAGTCAGACATGATTAGGCGACTTTCACTAGATGAGAGGGACCCTCAGCAGCAGGGCACCCCTAGAGAAGAGAGGCTGAGAAAGGTACAGGATCCCAGCAACTCATGGAGGCGGGGGTGGGGTGTGCTGTGAAGCCAAACCCACAACTTCACAACCATATCTGGCGCTGACCAGGACGGGCCTGAGGAAGAACTGAACATGGGAACCCCCTCTTCAGCCCCCACTTTAAAAGTGGAGTGATGCACGCTGGGCGTGGGATGGTCAAATGCATTGATGTTTAGGAAAACTTGGGCTTAACAATCTATAAAAGGTTTACTTCTGTGGTACTTTAATAAGAGTTTTACATTCAGAAAACTAAGATCATGGCATCTGGTCTCAACATTTCATGGCAAATAGATGGGGAACAATGGAAATAGTGACTGACTTTATTTTGGGGGGCTCCAAAATCACTGCAGATGGTGACTGCAGCCATGAAATTAAAAGACACTTACTCCTTGGAAGTAAAGCTATGACCAACTTAGATAGCATATTAAAAAGCAGAGACATTACTTTACCAACAAAGGCCCATTTAGTCAAATCTATGCTTCTTCCAGTAGTCATATATGGATGTGAGAGTTGAACTATAAAGAAAGCTGAGTGCCAAAGAATTGATGCTTTTGAACTGTGGTGTTGGAGAAGACTCTTGAGAGTCCCTTGGACTGCAAGGAGATCCAACCAGTCCATCCTAAAGAAAATCAGTCCTGAATATTCATTGGAAGGACTGATGTTAAAGCTGAAACTCCAATACTTTTGCCACCTGATGAGAAGAACTGACTCATTTGAAAAGACCCTGATGCTGGGAAAGGTTGAAGGTGGGAGAAGAAGGGGACGACAGAGGATGAGATGGTTGGATGGCATCACTGATTTGATGGACATGAGTTTGAGTAGGCTCTGGGATTTGGTGATGGACAGGGAAGCCTGGCATGCTGCAGTCCATGGGGTTGCAAAGAGTCGGATACAACTGAGCGACTGAACTGAACTGAAACTCTGAAGAATAGCCCTCAGAGGAGAGTAGTGCAAATGCTTTATAGATTTGAAAACAGTGTGAATGGTAAGAAGTGAAAAAGTTGGTCCAACTCCATCCTGAGGTTACTGTGAAGGGTCCTGTGGGCACCCAGGGCTGAGGCAGGCACTGTTCCTTCTGGGCTTCCCTTGGTCCCCATGCTTTTCTTGACATTCCAGCATCCCCCTGGACTACTGGACCACTGCTGAGAGTCCACAGGTTTCCTTCATCCCAGAGCTCCTTCTTTAAAAACATTAAATCTATTCAATGCCTTCCAGACAGTGAGGGCTTTGGACACTCACTTTACCTCCAAGTCATGGTCACAACAACCTTGAGAGGCAGATTTTACCTCTCTGATTGTTCTCAGCCCATATTCAGTAGTATCTCACATGAATGAAGGAAGGGAGAGTTTAAGAAAGATGAAGGCCTTCTCTCTAGCCAGCCAGCCAGCCAGCAAGGAGAACAGGCAGAGTCCAGGTGTCAGCACAGTGGTTTCAGACACCACAGCTGTAATGATTCCATGCCCTGGAACAAGGATTATTATGAGGAACAAGGATTACTTTGCAGCACAGAGCCTTGTATGTGGAGGAACTTTACATCCACTGATGAGGAAGAGCGGGCGGTGGGGGGGACATCACCCATGTCTTGTCTGCTACACTTCCTCCCTTGATGCCAATGGCGAGAGCACCTAGGACCTTGGGGTCTGCCCTGCTGACCGGCCCTGGCCCCAGGCCACCATGGCAAGAGCCTCACCCTCTCACTCTGACACCCGTCTCACCCATTGAGCTGGCGGTTCTCAATCATCATTCAGCCCTAATAAATGGAAAAATTAAGTCAAAAGTAGAAAGAACACACTGGAAAAAAACTGAAAGCCAACCTTCAAAAAAAAGAAAAGAAACTGGTTGAAGCTTTAAATCTTGGACTTCATCCCTTCCATAAAGGGCATTGCCTCAAAAAGAAAAAAAAAGCTGGGGGGGGGTTAAAATTATACCTTAGAAGGGAGAAGAGACAGGGAGATTCTCCTTTGACCAATTAGGAAAGCCATTATCAATTTATCAGCACTGCCAACCTCGAATTCTTTAGCCGCTACAAGAGCAGAGATGGAGTTTAGGGGGTGAAAGGTTTGAGATTAGAAGAAAAACCATGTCCCTGATGAAAAGGGAGGGAAGCAAACCAGCAAAGTTCCAGTAGTTCCAGGAGGGCAGACAGAGCTGGAGTTTCCACATCCCACAAGACCACATCCCCAGGCCGGGAGGGAAGGGGAGAGGGCTGGGGAGGGCAGCAATATTTACAAGTGATATTTACAGCTCTTCACAAAAGCTTCCTGCAACAAACCTCCCCACCCCACCTCCCCCGGCTCATTTTCAGCATCTCCTGCTCCTCCCAGATGTTATGAGCTAAAGGATTTCAAGGCTTAGAGCTGCTGCTGGCCCAGCAAGAAAGAATGTTTTATTTTCTTCATACTGAGGAAAAGTGTTACCTACTTTTTATTTTTAATGCTTTCAAAAGCATTCCACTTGGTGTATTTTGTTTTTTGTGTCTGTGGTATCAGCGTGGCCTTTTAATGTTGTTTTGTATGCAACTCATGGGCAGACTCCTAAATATTTAATTCCTTTCCATTCAGTGTTTCATAAATGTTTGTTAGGAGTCGTGTTCTGGGGGCCCTCTGGACTCACATGCACGGACTGCATTCTTAAAAATCCTACTTCCAGAGGGCAGCCCTCCACCCACCCCATTTCTGACTCTGTCTCCCAACACTTCTGCCAGTTACTGTTGTAACAGTTACTTGGATATTAACCATGTATTTCTCTCTGTACACAGTAAATGCTTTAGGGTAGGGGAGCTTGTGGTTTTCATCTTTGGCCAAGAGGGTGCTTTGAGTGTCATACAGTTGACCCTTGAACAACGTGGGTTTGAGCTACATGGGTCCATTTATTCAGATTTTCTTTTTCAGTGAAAAGACTACAGTACTACGCAGTCCGCAGCTGGTTGAATCAATGATACAGAGGAGTCGCATATACAGATGCTCCGACTCTAAGTTATACTTGATTTTCAACTGCACAGAGGGGCCATCCCAACCTCCTCATTGTTCAAGGGTCAAGAATAATTCATTTTAATAATAGTTTATGTTCAATGAATGCATTCTACGTGTTAAGTACTGTGCAGAGGATTTTGTCCCACATTATCTCATTTAATCGTAAAAGTTAAGGCCTGCTGCTGTCCCCATTTCACAGATGAGAACACAGAGGCTCAGAGAGATCTCCTGCCTCAGAATGCAGAGCTCTTGCACAGGTGGCATGCAAACCCACCTACCCACACTCTCTAACCACCACACTATGCATGCTCATGAAAAGAAACTGGGAAAAGTCAAACTCTTCAGCAAGAAAGAGACCCTCCAAGGTTTTCCATCAGAAATAAAGCAAACCTTTCCACGTGCAGAGATTTCCAGATTTCTTGGCTGCTCTTGTTAGAGCAAGACAGGCTTGCTTCCAGTGCTCCCGTAATGAGCTGGCCAGAAGACAGCTTCTAGACCCAGTGGAGGGGGACTGAGAACGCATCTACTGGCCCCTGCACTCAGCCACAGCCCTACCCCACTCCCAGGACAAGCCACCCACCAGCAGGGATCTGAGGCAAGTTATTCAGCCTCTCAGAACCTCATTTCTTCATCTGCAAATGCAGATGATGATAGCACTCAGCTCCTAAGATGGATGAGGAAGAAATGAGATAACTTATGTAAAACATGCTCTGGAGTAAGCATTTGAGAAATGCTCATTTATCAGTTCTACCTCTGGAACACACCTGCTCCCATATAACAGCACATCCGTATCTGGTAGCTCAGCTGGTAAAGAATCGGCCTTCAGTGCAGGAGACTTCAGTTAGATTCCTGGGACTGGAAAAGCGATTGGCTACCTACTTCCATATTCATGAGCTTCCCTGGTGTGGGAGACCTGGGTTTGATCCCTGGGTTTGGAAGATTTCCTGGAGGAGGACATGGCAACCCACTCCAGTATTCTTGCCTGGAGAATCCCATGGACAGAGGGGCGTGGCGGGCTACAGACCGTGGGGTTGCAGAGTCAGCCACGACTGAGCGACTGAGCACAGTGCAGCATCATATCTAAAGACGGCTCTCACGCCTCCCACCCACGGCTCCTTCTCTTCCAGCTGAGGCCGTTCAGGTCCTGCGCCCACGGTCACAGAGCCCAGCACCACTCTGGCCATCCGCAAGGCCCAGGCCCGTGTCGAATCTCTCCCAGGGTGACATTGACCACGATCGCACCTGCAGGGGCAGAGCCCACAGCCCAGCTCCCTGTGAGCGCTGTGGGCAGCCGTGACACAGGCTGGTCACATGCAGGGGACAAGGCCCATGTGCTTTCCTCCAGAGAAGCTACTTAGCCAGCATGGGCTTGAGCAGCTGGTTGTTTTTCTCATCCGGGGCTGTTTTATGTCATTAGTTTGTTACCTCCTGTGGGGTCTCCTGTTTGTTCCAGGCCCCTGAAGAAATGTTTGGCTGGTGAGCCTGTCCTCCCATAAATTAGACATCAGTCCATAAACTCCATCAGTGGGGCCACTTCTGGCCTCGTCCAAGCCATCACTAAAATCTCTCAACAGGATGGGTATTGAAGGCAGAACTGTGCACCCACACACGCACCACAAATTTCCTTGTAATCAGAAGTGGAAAAGTGAGGAAGTGTTAGTTGCTCAGCTGTATCTGACTCTTTGTGACCCTATGGAGTGTATCTCGCCAGGTTCCTCTGTCTGTGGGATTTCCCAGGCAAGAATACTGGAGCAGGTTGCCACTTCCTTCTCTAAGGGATCTTCCTGACCCAAGGAACAAACTTGAGTCTCCAGCATTGCAGGTGGATTCTTTACCATCTGAGTCACCAGGGAAGCTTGTAATCAGAAATGAAACCGTTAAGACCTCTTCGGTGGGACCCTGTAGCCTCCCATGAATTCACATTCCCGATCTGCCCCCATCCCCTGGCCCCAGACCCCCTTCTGCAGCTAGTCCACCTGGATGTCATGAGACCCCATCTGCACCATTCACCCCATCAACTCATCTAGGAACTGTACCCACACAGGGGATGAGGTCAGCTCAGCGCTGCACACTGGTCCCTAGGCATCACCGCCTCCTGGCCGAGCACTTCCCCACGTCTGCTTTGTAGACCCTTTGGACAGTTGTCCAGGCCTCCCACCAGTCTGGCTGCTCGTCTGTGTCCAAGGAATCCACACGGTCTCCTTTATTGAAAAATTGACACAGCACCCCTAAGTCACAGCTCCTCTGAGCATCTAGTCCCCCTTCACAAACAGGGTGGCCTCACAGAAGAAATGATTTCCCACGCTGCCCACCATCCTTCCACATCCTCTAGCAGCCAACACTCCCATCAAGGAATAGAAATGAGGCCTCCATGCTGGGTGACCACCACGCACCTGCCGAGTTTACAACCCGTGTCCACGTCCCCCAGTCGTCCTGAAAACACGGTCTCTAAGCCCTTGACTCCTGCTCACCCACTCCGTTCTTCTCATCACCTTACCATGTAACTCCCTTGACTCAACATCATAGCCTCTAACATTTTAACATCTTCTGTGCTAAAGGTCACCTCATCTTCTGTGGGATCCACAACCTTTTTATTCTCATTTCCTTGTTCCTAGATTCAGGATGTCTTCCCCCCCCCCCCCCCCCCCCCCCCCTTTTTCCCTT
>SJXQ01003488.1:354341-370131 GCA_006408695.1 Aepyceros melampus
AGTCTTTTTGCATGCTTTAAACAAGATATTCTTAAATGTCATTACATCATAACATCCTCACGAAAGGAAATAAAAAACGAGGTGTCATCGTGCTGACCCCACAGCACCCACCTTCCTGGTAAGGTTTCAGCCGCCCTTTTTCCCAGTTTGCTCATTTATTTTTTCAGCGTGAAACAGGTTGCTTGGGAAAGTATGAGAAGGTGAGGTATGGCTTTAAATCACCATTTGGGGTGTAGTAAATAATCTGCTCCCTTATTCCTATCACAGCCCTAACAGCCTTCTGGAGAGTTCAGAGCCCCAAGTTGTCACTGCCTTCCCCAAGGCCGCCTCCCGCCCTGGTGGGCCGACATCCCAAGCACAAGCCTGTGGCTCCTCTGGGCACAGTTTCAGCGGGTGGAAGCACCATCCATCTCCAGGCCCTGACAGGCAAACGAGGCAAGAAGGAAGACCAAATCTGGTTTTTCGCTGGAAAACAGTGAGCTCATGCTTTGTCTCCAGAGACGCAGGAAGTGGAGACAGATCTGGAGATGCGGAGACAGTGATGGAGACAGGCAGGGGTGATGAGGGATGAGCAGGAAAGAGGGAGGCGGCCAGTCTGGCACTTTTGAAATGTCACTTTTGATAAGAATCCCCAGCTCTCAGGCCAGAGGGAAACATCCATATTCTTTAAAGTTAGGATCCAGCATGAGGCAGTTGTCCTAAAGGGGAGGAACAGGCAGAAGATGAACAGAGCCAGAAATTCTTCATTCCCACTCCTTCAGAGAAAAGGGACTGATGTTTCCTGAGTTGCCAGCACTCCATACGCCTCGGCAGGACTGGCACTGCTGCTCCCAGGTGGGCTCCACATGGGATGGTGGGCACTGCCAGCTTTTCCAGTGGAGGGTTGTACCCTCAGGCATGCATCTCCGTAAGGCCAGCCATTCCCTATGGACGCACCAGATAGAAAGCAGAGAATTCAGATGACTGCCCAGGTATTTCCAAATAGCTGAATGTTTGGTTTCAGCTAGGGGAAAAAAATCCAGTTACTGAGTTTTCTACTTTGTATTTGAAAAAGGAGTTAGATAATGCTTTTCCTTTTTACCAGTTAATTCAGAGGTGGGGGCGGGGCAGAGACACAGTGTGTGTGTGCGTGTTTGGGGAAGACTGGGGGAAAAGCTGGCTGTCCTATATGAGAAACCAAACCCTGATGGCTGTTCATTATTTTAGTCCTAAACTTGCCATGTGCCTTTGCTAAAAACTGAATGCAAACTAAAGATCACAGAATTAAAGTAGAAAGCCCAAACAGATGAATTCTACTTTTCTTTATATGTTGTTCAGTCGCTAAGCCGTCTCCGATTCTTCGCAACCCCATGGACTGTAGCACGCCAGGCCTCCCTGTCACTCTCCATCTCCTGGAGTTCACCCATGTTCATGTCCACTGAACCGCTGATGCCATCCAACCATCTCACCTCTGATGACCTCTTATCCTTTTGCCTTCAGTCTTTCCCACCATCATCTCTACTCACAAAATTGACTATTTCCTTGTTTAAGTTAAATGGCTTGGCTAGATGTTAAAAGTGTGAACTCAGCTTGACTCGCTAGTTGAAATAAAATTCAAAACGAGACATCAAAATACGAATAATGAACGATTCACTGTTTCCCACCGTGTCCAGCAGCACGTCTGTGGTCCAGAGCCCAGTCATCAGAACCAGCTTGCCTCGGGCCAAATCCCAGCTTTGAGACTCTCTGGCTCAATGATCTTGGCCAAATGGATACAGTCCTCTGTGCTTCTATGCCTTCACTCTAAAGGGACGTGATACAAATATCCACTCCCTCAGGGGTGCGGTGAGCAATCAGTGAGCTAGTTTCAGTAAAGTGCTCAGCACCTGTGTCCTGTAAGTGCCACACACTTATTACTGTCGCTATGTCATCCCCGCACAGGCTGCAGACTCACTGCGTGTGCAGTAAGGACGTCAGATAAGTCCTGTAAGACATGCAGCAAGCACGTATCTGACAGGTTTCAGCAAGAGAAATGGATGTCCCACGAGACAGGTTTCTAGCATCCATCCTTGCCTGCCTCGGGCTTCCTCAGCTGTGGCTCTAGTGTTCCCTCAACCCCAGCTCAGGGCGTTTCCCCTGGGCTCCAACCCTGACTACATCCCACCACCCTGCTCCTGCCTCAGGGGCTGAGACCACCCCTCCAAATCCAACCCCCTCTAATACTGGTAATACCATCAGACTTCTATGAATAGAATGTGACTCCGTGCCCACCTGTAAGACCCTCCAAGACCCGACAGCACAAGCATCACTGCAGCGACACAGCACCGGGGGTGCTGACCACTGACACCCGGAAAAGCAACAATTTAGGGGAACCTGTGATGCGTGAAGATGACCCTTCCTAGCTGGAAGGGTGTCCCCTGGCCCGCACCTGATGGATGGCTCACTGGTCCATGCTAAGATGGAATTTCCCACTTTTAACACTCTGCAAATGCGGCCCCACATTCCACCTCCCAGTCAAAAGAGCAAAACCTAAGAGTCAGATAACATCAAGGTTTGGTAAAGATGCGGAGAAGAAAGCTCCGGACACTACTCCTGAGAGTGTAAATTGTTACAAACACTTGACAAATATCAAGAAAATTGGAAACGAATACACCCTATGACCCCAAGTCACACCCTTAGACAAAATCCTACATATGCATACCAGGAGAGAAGTACAAGAATGTTCTACATAGCATTGCTTGTACAAAATAATAATAAATAGTGAAGACCTAAAGGTCCATCAATTAGGAGAAAGAAAATATTGGTGGTTATATTCACATATTATGCTGCTGCTAAGTCACTTCAGTCGTGTCCGACTCTGTGCGACCCCATAGACGGCAGCCCACCAGGCTACCCCGTCCCTGGGACTCTCCAGGCAAGAACACTGGAGTGGGTTGCCATTTCCTTCTCCAATGCATAAAAGTGAAAAGTGAAAGTGAAGTCGCTCAGTCGTGTCCGACCCCCAGCGACCCCATGGACTGCAGCCTTCCAGGCTCCTCTGTCCATGGGATTTTCCAGGCAAGAGTACTGGAGTGGGGTGCCATTGCCTCTCCGTTCACATATTATACAATACTTTAAATGAATGTACTGTACATATAAGTATAGAGAAAGACCTCAAATTATTACATGGAGTGAAAACAGAACTGTATATTTATACCTACAGTAGTTTTTCACTTTTCAGTATTCTAGAATTTTATCCTTCTACCAAACATAGTCCCTTGAGGTCCAATGAGAAAGAACACCATCACTTCTGGAGGAGAAATCCACTTGGTCACCTTAACAAAATCAAAGCCACATTATCCAAGTCTTTATAGTGGGAGAACCTCCGGGAGCTCTGGCTCATCTCCCACTGATCTTCTCCTGGTAGTGACCGATGAGCCTCACCCTCACCTCCACCGAGTGCACGGGAGGTGCTCAGAGGGCCCAGTGACACAGCGACAGGGAAAGCACCAGGGAACAGAGGGCACGGTGGCCGCTGCACTGTGCTGGGGGCAGGGCGGTCATAGATGAGGGCATCAGGGAAGGCTGATGGAGGAAGAAGGAATCATGTTGTTCAGTTTGGGGGGTGTAGCATACGAAAGAAGGGGTAACCTAGGCCCAGCCCACATCTAAGGAGTCCACAGTGAACTCAACAGGAAATAGACTGTGCCTCAGCCAGAGTCTGGCGAATCCCGCAGGGAGGAGTGAGTCTGGGCAAGTAGCAGAGCACTGAGGGGAGGACCTGGGCAGGGGGCTGCCGTGCTTGTCCAGACCTCAGAGCAGGGCCCAAGTACAGCTGAAAGTGTGGACAGGGAGGAGATCTGTGGAGACTTCTGGTCTACCCTGGATTCCTGGCCCCTTGACTTTGACCTGCTCCCTGCAGGGGCGGCCTAGCAGCATCCTCCCTGCTCACTGGACCAGCATTCTTGCTGCAGCCAAGTCAAACACCTGCCCAACATCCAGACCCCAGGGGCACAAAAGTGATGAGTGTGCGCCCGCTGGGACCTCAGGCATCCAGACTGAATGAGTGGAGAGGTGCGGATCGTCCTAATGGAGTAACCTGCTCCTTGTAAGGCTGCCAACCCCTCGCTAAGGCAGTGACCATCACTCCCACGTCCCTTGAGGTTCTGCATCCAGGGCTTCATGGAAATCAGCGGCCAGCACACAGAAGTAGAACAAGATAAGATGGACAGACAGCTGTCTTTAATCTAGTTTTGCAAAGACTCAGGGAGTCACCACCATAAGACAGAACTGGTGCAGCCTCTGCCTGGCAAGATGCCTTTCTGGAGAGGATCCAGGAGGCAGAGCCAAGAGATGGAGCTCTCCAAAGTCAGGGCTGGAGGCAGACGATCCAGGCAAACCCCCACCAGTGGAGAGGCATGGCGTACAGAGTTGGGTGGTTAGAGGAGGACAGGGTGGTTAGTATTAGAGAAATCTCCATTTGCTGATATTTTTCCTGCTTACAAAAGATGGAACACATTGAGAGTCTTTGAAATAAATATAAACATCAACTAGTGACCTGCCACCCTCCCGAGAGTTAGTACTCCAAGTGTCCATTGTGGAATGTCTTTGGAATTAAGAGAAACTAAGGAGGCTGGGGTTTGAGGGCAAGTATGAAGCCAGCAAAGCTACTGCAGTCTAAACTACTGAGATAAACACTGAAATAAACACCTAAGACAAAGAGTACCACTCGGATAGTCCCCATTCTCTCTCTTCCCTCCCATACAAGTTGCAGCAGCTCCCAGGTGGCTCAGACGATATCTGCCCTGGTGCTTCCTTTTACTGGGCCAGCTGCTCCCGCCTCTCCCTTACACAATCGTGTTGTCTGTTTCCCCTCCACGCCTGGTAGTCCTTCTCCAGCCTCTACCGTCTCTGCTGATCCCAGTCCCTCTCTGCATTCTCTTTCCACTCGCCACTGGGTGCTTCCCTTCCCCAGCACGTCCCTCTGTTCCCCCACCCCCGGCTTTGGGAGCCCTGACTCTCCCTGCTCCTAGGTAGTGGGCAATGTGATGTAATAAATGAACTGGACCAGAATTCAGAAAACCTGAGGCCAACTCAAAAGACAAGGGAATTTACTACATAGTATGTATTAGTCTCGGAGAAGGCAATGGCACCCACTCTAGTACTCTTGCCTGAAAAATCCCATGGACGGAGAAGCCTGGTAGGCTGCAGTCCATGGGGTCGCTAGGAGTCAGACACAACTGAGTGACTTCACTTTCACTTTTCACTCTCATGCATTGGAGAAGGAAATGGCAACCCACTCCAGTGTACTGGCCTGGAGAATCCCAGGGACAGGGGAGCCTGGTGGGCCGCCGCCTATGGGGCCGCACAGAGTCAGACACGACTGAAGCGACTTAGCAGCAGCAGCAAGTATTAGTCTGCTCGAGCTGTCACAACGCCAGAGACGTGGTGAATTAAATGACAGTCACTAATTTTCTCATAGTACGGAGACTAGAAGTCCAAGATCAAGGTGCCAGGGTTGGTTTCTGATGAGACTACTCATCCATGGCTTACAGGAGGCTGCCTCCTCACTATGTCCTCACAGGGCCCTTCCTCTGTGATGCAAGGGGAAAGGGCACTCTGGGGTCTTTTTCTCTTCTTTTAAGGACACCAGTTCTATCCAGTTAGGGCCCGATCCTTAGAACCTCATTCAACCTAAAGGCCCCATCCCCAAGCACAATCACATTTGGGGCTGGGGCTTCAACATCTGAATTTCGATGGAACACAGTTTAGTCCTTAGCCTAGTAATTGTAGCATCTTAAGTCATAGGGGAAAGATAGCTTATTCAATTAATTATTTTCAGAAAAACGTAACCTTCTGGGAAAAAATTAAATTGAAGGTATACTTTGCATCTTAGGCCAGGATAAATTTGAAATAGATCAAATATTTGTCTGGAAAAAAGTTAAATCATAAAAGTACTAGAATAAACTATGGGAAAACCTTTGGTAGTCTTAGGGGGGAAAAGCCTTTATAACTATGACACGGAATCCATAAAAGAAAATACTGATAAATCTGACTAAAAAGAAAAATACAAAATTTCCGCATAGCAAAACACACTGGAAACAAAAGCAAAAGACAAACTGAGGGAAATATTTGCAACTCATATTACAAAGAACTAATTTCCCTCAAACATAAATGCACCTAGACATTAAGACCAACAGTCCAATTTTAAAATGAGCAAAATATATGGACAGTTGATGAAAATACAATCTATCTTAAACATATGAAAAGATGCTCAAGAACACTCAACATAAATTACAGAACCTCCCTGGTGGTCCAGTGGTTAAGAATCTGCCTATCCATGCAGGGGACATGGGTTTGATTGCCAGTCCAGAAGATTCCACATGCTGCAAAACAACTAAGCCCGTGCGCCCCAACTACTGGGCCCCAACTACTGAGCCCATGTTCTAAGCACCCTCAAGCTGCAACAAAAGAAGTCACCGAAAAGAGAAGCAAGTGTACTGCAGCTAGAGAGTAGCCTGTGCACGGCAATGAAGACTCAGCACAGCCAAAAATAAATAAATAACTTTCTTTAAAAGAAAAGAGAGAGAGAACTAAAAAGAGAGAGATGCCATTTTCATTCTGGCAGAGATCCACAAGTTTGATGATGCCCCGTGGTGAGGTATGAGAAAACAGATACTCTCACAGGCTGCTGTTGGAATGTAAATTTTATAAATTCGTACAACCTCTCTGGAGGGCAATTCATCAATATCTCTTAAAATTACAAAGGCTCAATTTGACCCAGAAATTCTTCTTTTAGTCATTTATCTGAGAGATGCGGTCTCACAGGTGTGAAAAGATGGACATACAAGATTATTCATTGCCACTTTGCTTACGGGAGCAAGCCAAATTTCCATCAATTGGAGCCTGGTTAGATAAAGTACAGTATATTCACATAATAGAATACAATACAGCACTTTGAAAAAGACAAAACTGTTTAGAAACTGATGTGGAAAGCCTTACGAGATGAATTAAGTGAAAATAAGCAAGGTGCAGGACAGCAGGTAATATATATCACTTTTATGTAAGGCCGGGGACAGAGATGATAGGCATAGATACAGATGTATCGGTACATGCTGGCAAATGCATAAAATAACTCTAGTGGGAAAATGGGTTTCCTCGGTGACTCAGCTGGTAAAGAATCTGCCTGCCAACGCGGAGACATGAGACACACGTCTCTCATACTTCGATCCCTGGATTGGGAAGATCCCATGGAAAAGGAAATGGCAATCCACTCCAGTATTCCTGCCAAGACAACCCCATGGGCAGAGGAGACTGGCCGGCTACAGTCCATGGGGTTGCAAAGAATTGGAGAGGAACAAGCATACATGCACAGGAGGAAAATAGCAGTATTTCTTTCTACAGAAAGAATTGGGAGGTTGGGACAATGAAGGGGAAAGAGACATTCTCCATTTTGTATTTTATATAATCCTTTTGTATTTTTAAATCTGTGAACCATGTCAGTGTTTCACCTATACAAAAAAAGCAAATGATGATGCTAAAAACAAAACAAGAGTAGAGATCACAAAAAAGAAAATCCAGCTCTGCCCAGGATGGTTTTGAGGCGGTCACCTCCCCCATCTGAACCACAGATCCTGATCCCTGCCCTTCTGGCTTCCGCATCATTGTTGCGTGGCGCTCAGCATCTGTGATGGTCCTCAACAGACACTTTTCTGTTCTCCGCCCTCCAAGCTTTCCTCTCCCCCACAATTTGAGTCACCCCTCTCTTAACCTTAAAAGCAGGGCTAGGCCTTTGCAGAGAGACGTTACAATGGCTGACACAGCCAGTGGGTGAGCCGGTGGCCACCAGGGTCAGGCTTAGGCTAGGACAAGGTCAGAACTGCCACCTCACCACTTACTCTGCCCTCACCTTTTCACCAGACCTGCCTTGTCCTCTCAGGACCAGGGCTCACAGGCCAGCCACTTACATCACCAGTTCCTCCAGGCTGAGGACTCCACCTGCCCCTTGCCAGGATGGATGGCTGCATTCTTAGCCCTGGATGAGCCGGAGGCAACCCAGCCACTGGCTGCCAGCCTCCTGCGCATTGACTCAGCAGCAAACAGCCTGCCCCTAGTTGCTATTGCTTTGCCTGTCTTCTGCCAGGATGCCCTGGGTGCTGGGTTTCCTCTACTCCTTGTGTTAGTGGCTGCCCTCGGGTATCCCTGTCCACTGCCGGGAAGCTTTGTTTTCACTCCCACATCTCCCACAGCCAACTTGGCGAAGCTTTGCTCCCAGAAACAGCCCTTCAAGTCTTGCCCTAGGCTATGTTCTAGTACATTATAGTGAGGGAGTCTCTCTCATCATTTGATTTTCATTCTAGGCTACTTTAAAACAGCTCAGAAAACCTCTTGTGACGTCCTCGGCCAGTTCGGGCACCACGGCTACCTGGAAGATTAACTGTCACTGCAGTGTGACCCTTCGGAGCTATGCTGGCCCCACTACCCTCTTCCCAAAGAACACAGTGGCCTCCCTGGTTTGGACTTCAGTTGTTTTTGTTGAGTCTCTCAGTCGTGTTCGACTTTTTGTGACCCCGTAGACTGCAGCACGCCAGGCTTCCCTGTCCTTCACTATCACCTGGAATTTTCTCGAACTCATGTCCACTGAGTCAATGATACCATCCAACCATCTCATCCTCTGTTTCCCCCCTCTCC
Organism: Aepyceros melampus; assembly: GCA_006408695.1. Lineage (NCBI taxonomy): Eukaryota > Metazoa > Chordata > Mammalia > Artiodactyla > Bovidae > Aepyceros > Aepyceros melampus. The sequence goes on from SJXQ01003488.1 coordinate 362,991, forward strand.
TCCTGCCTTCAATCTTTCCCAGCATCAGGGTCTTTTCCAATGGACTTCCTTGTCAATTCCATCACCACCAGTCCTGGACCTCCTCAGGCAGTGGGACTCAGGAACGCCCTCCAGCTTACTTTTTCCACCAAATATCTTGGACTGTTGGCAGGGTTCCCCAGGTTTGGACAAGTACGTGACCTTGATTCTCTCCAGGCTTATCTTCAATCCACAGCACATCCCAGACTTTCAAAGCAGCCTGTAATTTCTGTGTGTCCTCTCATGTGAGTACTTCAAGGTCACAATCACCAGCAAAGAGCAATCAGCACTCAAATGACTGTCTTAATGGATGTTGTTTGCAGCTTCTCTTTACTAGAAGGTAGGCTTATTTCTTTTTTATCTCCTCGTAACACCTAGGGAAGTACAAGGCTCTGCATACAGATGTGTAACGTATGGAAGAAAGAGGTACAAGGCTAGAAGTCAGAAGGCTTTGTCCAAGCTCTTCCACTTACTCATCATGCAAGTCTCCCAACTTCCCAGTTTCCTTCCATGTAAAATGAAAGCCCCAGCCCTGCTCCAGGGCTGCCGTGGAGGCTTGAGGAGTTCTGGTATATGATGGCACCATTCTGGACACTCCCATCAGTGTACTGAGAGCCCTCTTACAAACATCTTATCAAAGGCATACACGTGGAAGACACAGGCTCAAGACTATCCAAGTGGACTTGTGATGCTGCCACATGTCAGATGCTCAGGGACTCCTTAAACATGCTGCAGAGGCAAGAGCCCAGACATGAGGGCAGCCCACGCTATTAGTAGGCCGCGTGAGCCTACTCACTGTCCAGAGGGAACCAAGAGAACCACCTTCCTGGAAACCAGAGAAATCCTGCCCTACCCAAACTTCCTTCTAAGAGAGTATCATCAGTTTTTCCTGACGTTTAAACAGCTATATATTGAAGCATGTGACCTTCAACCCGAAACTGGGCCAGGGATGGCACCAGCCACCCATGGCAAGGGTCCAGCATAAGATCCAAAACTCAGCCAATCTTCCTGCAAGTGAAACGATGGCAGACACATTGAAGGAAAGCAGCGGAAATAAAGAGGTACCTTCAAGTTAAGCGGAGAAGGCATTGGCACCCCACTCCAGTACTCTTGCCTGGAAAATCCCATGGATGGAGGAGCCTGGTAGGCTGCAGTCCATGGGGTTGCTAAGTTGGACATGACTGAGCAACCTCACTTTCAGCTTTCACTTTCACACACTGGAGAAGGAAATGGCAACCCACTCCAGTGTTCTTGCCTGGAGAATCCCAGGGACGGGGGAGGCTGGTGGGCTGCCGTCTATGGGGTCGCACAGAGTCGGACACGACTGAAGTGACTTAGCAATAGCAATAGCAATCAAGTTAAGCTGGTATCAAGAAAAGCAAACACAATAATATACAAAATAAAATGCAGGTTAAAGTTACGAGGGAAGCAGGGAAGTAGGAAGCTGGATAGAAAGAGGAGATGAGGGAGAAGCTGCTGCTGCTGCTAAGTCGCTTCAGTCGTGACCGACTCTGTGCGAGCCCATAGACAGCAGCCAACCAGGCTCTGCCGTCCTGGGATTCTCCAGGCAAGAACACTGGAGTGGGCTGCCATTTCCTTCTCCAGTGCATGAAAGGGAAAAGGGAAAGTGAAGTCGCTCAGTCGTATCCGACTCTTCGCGACCCCATGGACTGCAGCCCACCAGGCTCCTCTGTCCATGGGATTCTCCAGGCAAGAGTACTGGAGTGGGGTGCCATTGCCTTCTCCAGAGGGAGAAGCAGAGGCCCAGAAAGAATCTTTCTTTCCGGTAGGATCCGAGGCTGCCTGGGTTCTTTATCTTCGCAGCTGCGGTCAATCCTCCCAATCGCCTCCCTCCACTTGAGTACCTGTGTTCCTTAAAGTCAAGCCAGTCAGACTAGAAAAACTCCTGGTTCACTGAAAAAGCATCCAGTTTCCAAAATGCAGCTGGAAACTGCCTTTTCGTCCCTTTTTGGACCACGGTTGTTGGCACCACCCTCTCAGTTCTTGGCATCTACCCAGGCCCTGTAGGATCAACTCTGGTTTCCTACCCATGACCCTGACTTAACTGTCAACTGTCACCCTGACTCACTGATCACAGGTCACCCCCAACTTTTTTTTTTAATAGTATCAAGACACAGTAGACAGGAAAGAAGACCAAGTTATTTAGGATCTAAAAGGTTAAGAAGTTGAAGTTTCAAAACAAAAGAATTCTCAGGAGAAGCTGACCTAGGGCCAAAGTTTACATTTAATGTCATAATTAAGACCATCTCTGGATGGGGCTCACAAATGAGGTGCTAACTAAACATCAGCACCCAAGAAGCACTGAGAGTACCATGGTAACAGCCTAAGCCATCTGTGACTGCTTGGGGTGTTAGACATGTCTGGGCACGTCTGGAGGGTCAGTAAGATAGCTGCCCTGCAGAGCAGAAGGAGTGCTGATTGGACTTTAGAACATGTGGTCTAGTCCCAGGATTACCCTCTCTGGACTTTGCCGAAGTTTATTTGCACCAGGGCCCAGGAGATGACTGGAAAAATATCCACCCTAAGGGTCACTGTGCAAAAGCCTGGCCCAAGGGCCTCAGCCCAGGGTGGGGGAGAGCGATTCCAAATACGGCAGGATGTGTCATGCCGGAGTCCCCAGCTCCGGGGGCCTGTGCCAGAGCCCTGGGAACAACAGATTTAACAAAATAAACAGATGAGCCAAGTGACAGCAGTCCCTGTAAGAAAGTCACTGCCACACACACACACACACACACACACACAAGGCAGCACGTGCTGGTGACCCACAAAACAGGGCTGCGGTGGGGGAACGGAGTTCCTTCCTCTCCAGTGAAATGACAACCAGGAGGCGGGCTCCGGGCAGCCAGGACCATAGGAAGCTGGGCCAGCCCGTGTCTGGAACAGACTAGGAGGGCAGGGACCCCTCGCCAGATGCATGCAGCAGGAGAGCCGAGTGGCGGGAACAGAAGAGGCTGTAGGGCAGGAGTCGCTGGTGGAGAGCAGAGATCTTGGCTCCTTCTCAGTGAATCACGAGAGCCCTCTGGGGAGCCAAGAGCCAAGAACATGTGGACATAAACAGATACCTCTAGGATTTCCTGACCCTGCTGGGAGGACCTGGAGGGTCCCTAAAGAACAATACGGACATGAATCTGAGCAAACTCTGGGAAACAGTGAAGGACAGGGAAGCCTGGTGTGCTGCAGTCCATGGGGCTGCAAAGAGTCGGACACGACTGAGTGACTGAACGATGACTAGAAAGAACAGTGGGGGAAGAAGGACCTGGAAGATCAGGATGGGCTAATCCAGGCCTAAAACCTAAACCAAAACAATAAAGCAACTGCAGGTCTAGCACTCACTCCAATGAGGTACAAGTCAGTCAACAAACGCTTCCACAAACAGCTGTGGAAGACGATGGAGGAGACACGGCCTCCAGGATCTCACTCTAGAACCTATATCCCCACAAGTGCTGTTCTCAGTGGTCCATGCTGTTCAGACCCTGTGAGGGAGTGGAACCACCCCGAAGAAATCTGTGAAGAAGTCTGTCCTTTGGTTAAAAAAAAAAAAGAAAGAAAGAAAGAACCCTCTTGAAGGAAAGAGTTCCAAGGAAGCATGGGTACCAAGAGCCCCATGAGGAGAGCCACCCAGAATGAGGCTGAGCCCAGAGGGCTCTGATTCCGTCATTTCTGAAGATGATTTTCCTTTGTTGAGGCCAAACAGCTGCTCTGCGCCCCAAGGAGGCCAGCATGGGGAGATGAACCCGGCCACAGGCCAGCACTCAGACAACCCCATGACCTTCTGCTCAAAACCTGCCCCTTCCAGGAAAGAAGCGAAAGTGAAAGTCACTCAGCCGCATCCAACTCTTTGTGTCCCCACAGACTATACCATCCATGGAATTCTCCAGGCCAGAATACTGGATGGGTAGCCTTTCCCTTCTCCAGGGGATCTTCCCAACCCAGGGATCAAACCCAGGTCTCTCGCATCGCAGGCGGGTTCTTTACCAGCTGAGCCATGAGGGGAGCCCAGGAAACACACTCGCTTATCAAAGGTCAAAACCTTCTTTTGTTGTTTAGTTGCTCAGTCATGTCCGACCCTTTGCAACCCCGTGGACTGCAGCCCACCAGGCTCTTCTGTCCATGGGGTTTTCCAGGCAAGAATCCTGGAGTGGGTTGTCTTTCCTTCTCCAGGGAATCTTCCCAACCCAAGGATCGAACCTGAGTCTTCTGTGTCCCCAGCATTGTCGGCCAGGTTCTTTACCACTCAGCCACCAGGGAAGCCCGCATAACCTTATGTGGGTTCACAATTATCCATCACTCCTGACGTTAGGCATTGGGCACTGAACTAGGTGTTAGGGTAAGAAAATTAGCAAAATACATTCTCATCGTCAACATTTTAAATCTAATTTGGACAGGGGAGCAGAAAGGAGGAAGAAGAGGAAGGAAGCTAGAAATCATGTCCAGGGAAACATCACATGAGTAAGCAGAAACAATTGTTTGGTGATTAACACATCAATGGTCAAGGTATAAAGAGGTACTTCTAAATTGTTTGAAATCAAACAATTATACTTACATGTCTAATATGCTCAATCAACTATTTTTTCCTAAGTAACACAAAGAAAAATTCCAACTACAAACCTGTTTGAAGAATGCAACATTCTAACTTGAATGAAGGGCTAATTTTTACCACTGATGTCCATGTACATTTCAAACAATTAAGGGCAAAACAAAGGACCTGGAATTTGGGAGTGAGCATGTGGATGACAGGCTGAGCTGTGAAGGCTGCCAAAGCTTTGTCCTGCCTCCCTTGGTTCACTTAACCCCATGCTGTTGAAAGATTTCAGATCTGGGAAGGGATCAGCAAGGACATGACCCTTATGCTGAGGCTCTCTGAATTACAATCTGTTATGACTTAGCATCAATGTTGTTTTAATAATGAAGAATTTTAGCTAGTTAGGGTAGTTTATACCTCATTCAAACACATGTTACTGTCCATTTAAAAACTCTGAAAAGGTGACAAGATTCAGGACTTTGATATCCTTTAGGACTCTTGTTTCACTAACTTATTAATGCCTCCTTATCTTGATGAACAATTGCAACATGCTGACCAATGTTAGTGTCCACATCATTCCTTCTATATGTTTCCCCCATTAACTCTTTCCAGCCAGGTAACCCAATTCTCTTCTCTTCCCTGGGTGATTCCAAATGAAGCATGCCTTATAACCGTACCTAAACCCAGTAGGAAGAGGCTAAAAAGGTTCTTGGCTGCAAATGTGTTCTTCGTTACAACTCTTCTCAATCATGGGCGTCCTGAGGCCAAAGTGCAGCCTGCATGCATGGGCCTCTCCTGGTGCCCAGGACACATGCCTGATATAAAGCAAGAAAGAAAGTGAAGTTGCTCAATCATGTCAACTCTTTGCAACCCCACGGACTGTAACCCATCAGGCTCCTCCGTCCATGGGATTCTCCAGGCAATAGTACTAGAGTGCGTTGCCATTTTCTTCTCCAGGGGATCTTCCCGACCCAGGGATTGAACCCAGGCCTCCCACATTGCAGGCAGATGCTTTTACCAGGGATAAGCCAAGAGGGAAATGTGCAAAGCTGGGAACAAGCAGGCCTAGGAAACAACTACCAAATTCAAGGTTCAGCCCTGGATGTGAACCATCAACAATCCAAATACCCACACCTCTAGTTAACAGCCAAGGGGTCCAAGATGGTGGTGGACTCTGGCTGTAGGACACTTTGGGTTGAGACGAGTCTCCTAGTTGGGCAGCTGGTAGCACCATGATTCTAAGGAATGGGGTGACAAAAAGGCCTAACACCCAGGAAGGAAGACATGCCAAGAGTTTGAGAAAATAAGGCATGCAGTATAGTCCAGTGACATTCAAGGATCAGACTCCAGTATCAGTAGAGAAGAAGGGTACGTGCGGCCGGTTCCAGCTCCTGGCTGTGAACCCAAACTCACTCTCACTGCAGACTCAAGTGGCAAAGGCATATCACACACAAAGAAATGCCATGTTAACGCGTATCACTCTTCCAGAACTGCAGCTCAGGCTACACTCACCCAATCCACTTGTTAAAAAATCCCTTCCTCTTCTTGGTAGCCAGTCTACACTGGGCTCCTTACTCATCCAGCCTACATCAACCATTCCGCAGTCAGCCCCTCTACCTCAGCCACTTCTGTATTGTATATTTCCACTGTATATATCTCATCATGATATACACAACATGTATATATCAACAAACATGTATTAAAAATTTACCATGTGTTAAGGCCTCAAAGGGCTTACAATCTAACTATACATTTAAGGAAACATTTATGAATACATTGCTGTAGTGATACAGACTAATAGTTTTTTCTGGTCTCTGGCTATTCCCTATACTCTAATTTCGTCTCTCAAACTAAAATGTAAATTCCCCCAAAGAAAGGATCACACCTTCTATGGCTTTTGAACTCTCATCATCCTACCATATACAGTTCCCTATCAAACCTGGCACATGACGGATGCATGGATGACTGAAAGGATATTGGAACTTTTCTTCATGTAGAGCCTTTTGGAATTGGATTTAGAAGTAACAGAGGGCAAGGAACAATAAAACCTAGAATTTTATAGTTGGAAGTGATCTTGGAGGTATCTGGCCACATTTTCTAATTTCACAGATAAGGAAACTAAAGACCAGAGGAATCAAATGACAAGTCAAATAACTAGAAATTAGTAATTATGCAATTTGGGAACTAATGGAAACGTCACTGTCTTCTGCCAGGTGACACGGAGAAGCAAAAGGATAGAATGGAACACATCAGTTGGATTTGGATGTCAGTCAGTCAGTTCAGTCACTCAGTCGTGTCCGACTCTTTGCGACCCCATGAATCGCAGCACGCCAGGCCTCCCTGTCCATCACCAACTCCCGGAGTTCACCCAGACCCACGCAGATGGAGTCAGTGACACCATCCAGCCATCTCATCCTCGGTCATCCCCTTCTCCTCCTACCCCCAATCCCTCCCAGCATCACAGTCTTTTCCAATGAGTCAACTCTTCACATGAGGTGGCCAAAGTACTGTAGCTTCAGCTTCAGCATCATTCCTTCCAAAGAAATCCCAGGGCCGATCTCCTTCAGAATGGACTGGTTG